>ML375626.1:0-82345 GCA_005239525.1 Nicotiana knightiana
ACAAACCCCTCGCACCTGCGGACCATTCCCTACACATGCAAAACTCGCACCTGCGACCTTTCTACCCGCTCCTACGTAACCGCACCTGCGACTCCCCTTCCACAGGTGCGAAAACACCAGCAAACCAGCACATCAGATTTCCGAAAATCACTCCAACTTCCCGTCAACCATCCGAAATCAATCCCGAGCCCCTCGGGGCCCCAACCAAACATACCAACACACCCCATAGCATTATTTCAACTTAGTCGAGACCTCGAAACACCAAAAACAACACGAAAACACCAAATTTGCATCAAATTCAAGCCTAAGAACTTTGAAACTCCTAAAATTCGCCAACTACGCCGAAACCAACCAAAACACCTCTGATTTACTTGAAATTTTGCAGACATATACAAAATGACATTACGAACCTGTTCCAACTTCCGGATTTCCATTCTGACCTCGATAGCCTATTTTCCACTGCCAACCGGAAATCGCCAAAAACTAACTTTCGTCAATTCAAGCCTAATTCTACACCAGACATCACAAAAATATTCCGAACACACTCGTAAGTCCCAAATCACCTCACAAAGCTATCCGAGCCATAAAATCCACATTTCGAGATCGTTTACCAATAAGTCAACTCTCAGTTGACTTTTCCCATTATAAGGCTATCTTTTAAAGACTAAGTTACTGAATTCTCATTTAGCTATTCCGATTTCAAGCCTATCGACTCTAACACCTCAATAATAGAATAGCCAATCTATAACAATTCAATAGTAGTGATTATAATGCATGTTTTACGTAATGACGGACTGGGTCGTTACATTCTCCCCCTCTTAAACAAACGTTTGTCCTCGAACGGGTCTAGAAACATACCTGGAGTCTCAAGCAAGTGAGGATATTTGCTCTGCATCTCCCGCTCGGTCTCCCAAGTAGCCTCCTCCACTGGCTGACCTCTCCACTGCACCTTCACTGAAGCTATCTCCTTTGACTTCGACTTTCTGACCTCGCGAGCCAAAATAGCCACTGGCTCTACCTCATAAGACATATCAGCCTCGAGCTGAACTGTGCCGAAGTCTAACACATGAGACGGGTCACCAACATATTTTCTGAGCATCGACACATGAAATTCCGGATGAACACTCGATAGACTGGGTGGCAAGGAAAGTCTATAAGCCACCTCTCCAACCTTCTGAAGCACCTCGAAAGGACCGATAAACCATGGACTTAGCTTTCCTCTCTTTCCGAACCTCATAACACCCTTCATGGGTGATACCTTCAGCAGTACCTTATCCCCTTCCATAAAAGATACATCCCGAACCTTCCGATCCGCATAACTCTTTTGTCTAGACTGGGGCGTGCGAAGTCGCTCCTGAATCAACTTCACCTTCACCAACGCATCCTGAACCAAATCTGTGCCCAATAACTTAGCTTCCCCATGCTCGAACCAACCAACCGGCGATCTACACATCCTACCATATAAAGCCTCATACGGGGCCATTTGAATACTGGAATGGTAGCTGTTATTATACACAAACTCCACTAGTGGCAGGAATTGATCCCATGAACCACCAAAATCAATCACACAAGCCCGTAACATGTCCTTCAGAATCTTAATAGTCCTTTCTGACTGCCCGTCGGTTTGAGGATGAAATGCAGTGCTCAACTCAACCTCAGTACCCATACCTCTCTGTACGGCCCTCTAAAATTGAGATGTGAATTGAGTACCCCTGTCAGAAATAATAGAAACCAGGACTCCATGCAATCGGACAATTTCCTTAATGGAAATACCAGCTAACCGCTCTGAAGTATAAGAAGTGCTGATAGGAATGAAGTGCGCGGACTTGGTCAATCTATCCACAATGGCCCAAATAGCATCAAAACTCTTCGATTTTCGTGGAAGCCCAACTACAAAGTCCATGGTGATCCGCATCAGCTTAATTAGCAGCAAATATCAAATAGTTTGGGGTTTCGAACCCTCAGTTCCAAGTTTGGAAGTGTTACTTACCTCAAAACCGGCTAATATACTACTCCGCAATGCCTTTGCCGCTAAATTCGGCCTCAGAGTGCTCCAAATCTACCAACAATCAGATGTAAATCATTATAATATGCTAAGGAACTAATCCCAATCGAAATGTATCACAATACTCAAAAATCCCGAAATTGGTCAAAACCCGACCCCCGGGTCCACGTCCCTAAATCAAGAAACTTTTATACCAAACTTTTCTTCGTCCTCTCAAAATTTCGTACATATAAAGAACACTAAATTCGGAGTCCAAATGCCCCTCAAATCACTATTTTAAATATTCTAACTCCCGAGCCCTAATCACCCAATTTACACTGATTTTTCCCTAATTTTCACCATAATTCCGACCTTTAATCACATGTAACCGAGTTTAGAGTCCAAAGATCTTACCTTGGTGAAGAACTATCGAATTCCCTCTTCAAAACCCTTCAAAAACTTCAAACCTGGATCAAATATTGAGAAAGGTGGCTAAAATTCGTGATGGCTAGTTTTTATACCTTCTATCCAGTGATTCTCGCACCTGCAATCACTTACTCACACCTGCGGCTTTGCAGGTGCGATTTCACTTCCGCACCTGCGATCTCCTCTGGGGTCTCACAATTTCCGCACCTGCGATACACATCTAGCACCTGCGACATTGCAGGTGCGACAAACCCCTCGCACATGCGGACCATTCCCTACACATGCAAAACTCGCACCTGCGACCTTTCTCCCCGCTCCTTCATAACCGCACCTGCGACTCCCCTTCCGCAGGTGCAAAAACACCAGCAAACTAGCACCGCAGATTTCCAAAAATTACTCCAACTTCCCGTCAACCATAGGAAATCAATCCCGAGCCCCTCGGGGCCCCAACCAAACATACCAACACACCCCATAGCATTATTCCAACTTAGTCGAGCCCTCAAAACACCAAAAACAACACGAAAACACCAAATTTTCATCAAATTCAAGCCTAAGAACTTTGAAACTCCTAAAATTCGCCAACTACGCCGAAACCAACCAAAACACCTCTGATTTACCTGAAATTTTGTAGACATATCCAAAATGACATTACGAACCTGTTTCAACATCCGGAATTCCATTACGACCTCAATAGCCTATTTTTCACTGCCGACCGGAAATCGCCAAAAACTAAATTTCGCCAATTCAAGCCGAATTCTACACCGAACATCACAAAAATATTTCAAACACACTACTAAGTCCCAAATCACCTCACAAACCTGTCCGAGCCATAAAATCCGCATTCCGAGGTCGTTTACCAATAAGTCAACTCTCAGTTGACTAAGTTACTGAATTCTCATTTAACCATTCCGATTTCAAGCCTATCGACTCTAACACCTCAATAATAGAATAGACAATCTATAATAATTCAATAGTAGCGATTATAATGCATATTTTACGTAACAACGGACTGGGTCGTTACAAAAGGGGTCATGGTGTGAGCATTTCCCGGGATCCCTGAGGTCCTTAGGGAACTTTGACACACCAGGACACCCTATTGTCTTTGAGACTCTTGGTATCTGAGACTGTTTTGAAGGAATGGTGTCTCCAGTTTTACTTTGGGCCTATCTGTAGGCTCCCTATAATATAGCTTATATTTATTTATGTAATTCATTCAATTCTGGTGTGTAATAATCATCTTTGTAAACAGATATTGGGGAAATTAGTAAAAGAGTAGGGATTATTATACGATTTTTTTGGGGAAATTGGGTAGAAATCATGCTTTAGGTTTATACTATGCTTATTTGCACTAGAAATCATGCCTTTAGACCTATATTATGTGACTTGCATTAGAGATCATGTTGTAGGACTATTGTGTTATTTTCATTAGAAACCCTGCCTTAGGATAATTACGTTTACTGGTTTTGCATATTAGAAAACATGTTATAACTCAGTACTTCATTATCACGAAATTCTGCTTCTGCATAAGTCACAATAACCTAGAAACCCTGTTGTTAGTCTACTGTTGTAATCCTGCCTAATAAAAATGACCATTCTCTATGTGCATTAGAAATCCTGCTTTAGGACCGTATTTGCATTTGCTTTAAATCATGCCTATGTCGCCTAAATAAATAGCTGTCTTGTCTATAAAGATGTTTAAAAACAGCCCCAGCGCCTAGACACCATGTTATAGGATAAAACATGCATGAAATCAGCTTATGTAATACTCAGCACCTAGATCAGCATGCCTATAGGACTTAATAATTTTAAACGGTTCTAACTGATTCCTCGAACTCTGATCTCACTTAGACAGCATGTTTAAAGGGTATTACAGATCCACGCCTAGGCAAGCCTTAGGAAATTAAGGTCCTATAAAGCTGTAAAATTGTGCTCTATTTATTTGTGAAACTTCCCAGGTTCAACAGGTTCTAAAATCAGTAGGCAAACTGATTAGGTTTATGTCACTTCATTTTAAGACAATGTTGCATATTCTCTGCTCGATATGCTCACCTAGATATCCTGTTCTAGGACCTTCTTAAAATTCTCTGAAATCTTTGTTTGAGACGTGCTAATTATCTGCTTATGTGTGGAGGTAAACATGACCCCCTTTAATTGTTTTCATACTTGACAGTCCTATATGTTCTTTGTTGTCGCTTAGATTTTCCCTTTAAACACCTTAGGAGAGTCTAGAACTGCCTAAAATTAGAGGTCCTAAACACCTCCAGGGTCACGAGTAGGGACGGGTAAAGAACGCTTAGAGTTCGTTAATTAAAGCCGCTTATATAACCGCTAAGGGGAGGGTATTTGGGTAGTAAAAGGATATGATGACATGTACGCTAATGCCACGTGTAACCCCTCTAGTTGAGGAAGGATTATCGGGCATTGTACAGATGTGATCCTATAGGAAACTAACTTAGGACTCCTCTATCTTATTTACATATGTGTGCTCAGACTGCTTACCTCTTAAACTCCTTTCATTTTACTTACATATGCGTGCTTAGACTACTTATCTGTTAAATGACTAATTTACTAAGTAAGTTTGGCCGGGACCCACCATTGTGGACCTCGAGGGGTGCCTAACACCTTACCCTCAAGGTAATTTCAAGCCCTTTCTCAATCTCAGGTAACGTAGACTGGTTTCATGAATTACTTGCATTAGGTTCCCTAACGCACCCTAAATCCGTTAGGTGGCGACTCTTCACTTTCCATACCCCTCTCCCAAAAGGAAGAGAGTTGTCCCAAATGAATGTCGAAACCCGATTCCGCAAGAAAAAAAGGAGGCGCGACAATATGGAGAATCTACTAGGGATTTCAGGCTTTTACCATAACAAACTTGATTTTTGTAAATTAGTCTTAAGCATGCTTCTTTTGCTAATATGTGCGCACCCTTTCCCTTTCCCCTTATGTGAATTTAATTGCCCGTTTTGAGCATTTATGATTTCCTTTACTGCAGAAACTGACTCATTTCTTTGTTTTCCTTTCTTAAACGTCTTTCAATTATTAAATACCGCATTTATCATTTTCCTAACGTGCAAATACGTGACAACATGTTATTTACTGCTGCATAAATCATGCTCAACATCATATTCCACTCGTGCGTAATCAATCCTTTAACAATGCTTGATGAGTGGTTGCACTCTTCCTATATATCACCCTTTAAATTCGGAAAGGCTTATTTGCGGTAATACTAGTCGATCAACAATGTCGTGCCTTTCCCCCTCAAGTTGTCCACTTGAGGGTACCAGTATAGACCCCCATAACAACCTTACTCTGATTATAACTATACATGCATCATGGTCAAACCTAACCGGGTTAGTATGTTGTCCACATAATAACCCTTTAAGATAAGCCTTATCCAAAAGTCTATTGGGGTTTAGATAATCCTAACGGACGCAACCACATTTTATGCATTAATTTTGGAGAACTAAATGCCAATATGCTAATCATCGATATATAAATAGTCGAATCTGGAGGGGGAAATGGCCTAACTTTATTTGTTTTGCAGAAAATGAGGCGCGAGGTCCCCAGGTTCGACATGGTCCAAAATATACCACCGCACTACAACAAAAAGGGGATTTAGCGGCAATGCCAAACAACTTTAGCGGCAATAACAATAGCCGCTATATCATTTACGGCAATTAGTATTTTGCTGCTGAAGCCGGGGTCGGCAAAGCCTTTAGTGGCTTTTCTCACAAAAGCTGGAAAAGGGTATGTTCTATTGCCGCTAAAAATTATTATCTTTAACGGCAATTGTTTGCGGCAATTACAATGGCTACTAAATCCAAACAAAAATGGCTAATTATACTTTTTTAGCATCCATTTCTATAGCCGCTAAATTCAAAATAATTGCCGCTAAAAGTTTGCATATTTAACGGCAATTATTTTGTGGCAATTAATATGGCCATAGTATCCCTTCTAAAAACATCTAGTTTACCTTTTTAGCGTCCATTTTAATGGCTAATATGTTTAACTAAATTGTTGCTAAAAGTCAATATCTTTAACGGCAATTGATTTACATCAATTATAACGGTTGCAGTATACCTTATGAAAATATCTTAATTTGGCCTTTTATTGTCCATTTTTATAGCTGGTATATCCAACTAAATTAGCGATAAAAGTCACAAGCGATAATAGCAATAATTTAGCCACCATTAATAATAGTTACTACATTCGTCTAGAATATGACCCAAATAATAAAATATATTAATTAAACAAAATAATATATCTCATTAAATCTTAACAAACAAAAAAAACATACTAATAAAAAATATTAATGTCACAGTAACTTAAAACATAAACTTATATTGTTTGGACTAAATAGCTAATGTCATTATATAACTAATCCGACGAATGGTGGTCTTCAAATGATTTTCGCAGATTTTCATCATTTTGAAATCTTTCACCCGCTAAATTATTGAATATCAAACTGTATGACCTGAAATTATAAAATAACTGTGTCAAAAGATAAAATATAATGTAAAAAATATCTTACAGATTTCATCATTGTTAGATTCTTTAATCATCTAACTCCCTCACCTAGCATTCTTAAGCAAAAATAACTAGATGGATTAATAGACGAATAAAATGCATGTACAAACAATTATGCTTTTGCCATTTGGAGCTGGGAGAAGGATGTGCCCCGTGTAAGATATGGTTGTAATTTACTTAAGTTGATCCTTGTGCATTTCTGCTATTTGTCCTTTCTCTCAATGACATGTTGCTCAACTATCAATATGTATGTCACAAGGTGAGTGATATTTATTCATGCACCAAATTATGATGGTGAAACAATTTACTATTGTTTGTTGGAATTTCTTGAGAACTCTAGGTAAAAAAGAACTGGAAATGCCTAAATAATAAGGTGCATTTCTATTTTGTACTCTGTTATTAAAGAAAGAACTGGAAATGTATTTATAGTTAGAAAAGATGCAGTAATCTGAGGTTAGTAATTTCAAGCACAGCTATCAATAACGACTATGCCTCAATCACAAACAAGTTGAGATCGACATCTTTATTAATAAATTGACTAGACATTGGCAATACATAGGACCATTCATTTAGGATATCTAAAGTAGTGCGCCTATGTTCCATATACTAATCTATTCTTTTACTTTACAGGCAATATGTGTTGCTGTCACGACCCAAATATCCTAACTCAGTTCGTGATAGCGCTCAACAATGGGGTCGGGCAAGCCAACACTCAATTTACTAAGGGTTCTTTCTTATTTGGTTAAACATTTCAACATATACCAAGTTTTAAATCTTATAACATAAATCAAAAAGGATCATTAGCCGGCTTAAATCAAAAGCGACCATAAGGAGTCGTGAGCCAACATATATACAGACCCGTAATCCATAATAACTACCACGTGTGTGTGCCAGGAACTAGTGTCACAAGTCCTACAGGCATACTAACAAAATATACAAAAGATATAATATATAGTCCCACTTTCTGAAAGAAATAGACAGGAAATAAGCAAAAGAAACTCCATGGTGCTGCCGAGGATCGTCAGCAGAAGCAGCTCACCGAGCAGTCAGGTCCAACTGTAATCAGAATCGAGCTCCGGTCTGATAACCAGATGCACTAGCCTCAGAACCTGTACAATTAAGTACAAAAGCATAGCATGAGTACATAAATAAATATGTACCCAGTGAGTACCCCATCTAATCTGGAAGAAGTAGTGACAACAGGTCGACTTGACACTCACTAAGGTCCAACAGTATAATTTAATAGAATATGAAGAAAATAGTAGGCATGTAAAGGTAGTAAAGCAAAAAATATATAAGGCACTGAAATCCAAGTAAATGCTGGAAGTAAATAAACAACTACTACTACATCTTCCCCCAAATATCTGCCAGATCAATATCTATGAATTCAATAACAATTTATCATGCACACACGAGATAAGGACAATCGGCCTGAGCCATAAAAATAATCATGTTTGTGCATTGCCGAGGGTCGAACGGCCCGAACCATAAGTGCATCCTTTCCATAAAATAGTACATCTATGCACTGCCGAGGGTCGAACGACCCGAACCATAAGTGCATCGTTGCCATAAAATAACAATATCTATGCACTTCCAAGGGTCGAACGGGCCTCGTTTGGTGTCCGAGAGGCACCCGAGCCCACTCGAGCCCCCGTCCAAATATACCAACAAGTCCCAAATTAGAATACGGACTTGCTCGAGCTTCGGAACACCCAAAAAAATGCTAAAACGAAAAATCACACCTCAAAACCCCTAGAATCAAACTTAGGAACTTTAAGTTTCTTGAATTCGCTAACAATGCGCCGAACCAACCTATACTACTCGGAATGACCCCAAATTTTGCAGGAAAGTCATAAATAACATAATGGAACTAGTCCTGGTCTCGAAATTCCGTTCGGACCTTGATAACAAAAAACCACGTCCCAAACCACAATATGAACTTAAGGAAACTTTTATTCCGATATTGGGCGCCGATACGCTCCCGGGTTATCCAAAACCCATTCCGAATATACTCCCAAGTCTGAAATCATCATACGAAGCTACCAGAACCGTCGAAACTCAATTCCGAGGTTGTTTACTAAAAATCTTGACCGAAGTCAAACTTGGCCAAGAAGGCCAACCTTAAGGAACTAAGTGTTCCAATATCACTCTAAACACTTCCGAATCCTGAACCACCCATCCCCGCAAGTCATAAATAACAATAAGCCACTATAGGAAGTTTCATTTAGGGGAACGGGGTCCGATAACACAAAACGACAGGTCGGGTCATTACAGTTGCAAACTTGGTAATTGTGATGGATAAAGGACATGTGAAGTGGGTGGAAAATCTAGTTGAGTTTTCTTATCCTTCTGATGTAGCGTTCTCAACAATCGATGAACTTAGCACTTGTTCTGAAGTTCAGCGACAGGTTAAAAGATAAAATATTTCTAGTGAGATCTAACCGAAAGTTTTAGAGAGTGATTTTATATGTAGTCCTGGTGGAAATCAACACATTAGTGAATCAGAGGCTCGGAAAGTAGGAAATTCGAATGGCGGGTGCTATATACATCAAAGGAGTTGCAGTTACAAAACATAAACGATGAGCTTTAAATGTCATATTATGCTGGTCAATTATTTAAAGTTATTCTTTTTGCAAACTGATGATCATAAATGGGTAAAGGGTCGCTAGTGTTTGTTGTCTATGGAGAGATATTACTATAGAGTGTAGATAACCTTTTGCAGAAGGATTATTAAATAAGGTTGTTTAAGAAAAGTATAACTTGTACGCATCATTGGCCCTGAAGACTACTACTCAGACACTAGCAAACTAGACAGAGTAAGAATTCAACTTATGGAGACGCACTGATAATGTAGGAAACCAACTACTCTTTAATAGACCCCTTGGATTATCATTCTAGTGCTTTCTTCATCTGACCTCATTCTATTATGAAAAAGGTTAATTTAATTCAAGAAGGAATCTATGAATTGATTTAAGGACACAAATAATGTTCGAATAAATAAATCATATTACACATATAATCACTATCAAGAAAAATATTATTTTTAAAATGATTCACTATTATCACAACCTTACGACATCAACAACCGTGAGAAAAGAGAATATATAAAAGCAAGAAGCATCCAAGGTAAACCAACATACAACAATAAATTAATAAAAATTGAAGGAGAAAAACTCAAGCAGTAGCGACGAATGACAAAGATGAGTAGTACCGTGAGAAGGTTGAGCATTTTCAGCAACACTAGGCATCATTGATGTTTTGTGGTACTCGTTCATGTCCACTATTAGCGTCAGGGATCTAATAAATATTAACATGTTAGATAACAATACTTTTATATGATTAGAATTTTAGAACAATTTGGGAGGAGGTTGTTATGTACGGCAGTGGGATTTAAGTTCCAGGAAATTTGGGATATAGCAAACTGAGACGAACAGAAGAGGAAATAAGTGAGGAGGATAGTAATATGTAGTCTTTGTTCTGCAATATCAACCAAGATTGATGGTACACTTGTGCCTGCAATGTATCAATAGTAGTTAAATTAAAAGCAAGACCAGCAATTTCAAGTCACTAAAGGAAAAACAAATGCTCTCAAAGAAAAACATGAATTAGAGTAATAGAAGCAACAAAAAACTTGACAAATGAATTTAACACCAGATACTCTTAATCCTGAATCTATGACCCTCTGTCACCATATGACTCAAACAAATATTTATATTCAGTCATTTTCACATAACCTAAAGGAGCAGCAACTTAGCAGAAACAATAAGAAAAGATACTTAACTGGTTTGACAAATGAACTGCAAATAAAAAATTCTCTCTTTTGAAGACACAATAAGGAAAAGACAAAGGGTAGGCCTATTTTTCTTAGCAGAAACAGTAAGAAAAGACACCTACAGTTGTCATTTGAATTTTCAAGAGAACCCAAATCATTCTGACACAGGAGCCTCATTTTTAAGTTTCATTCTCCTCAAAGCTTCATGTAATGCCTATGGAACATAGGGTAAACCTCTTTATATAACATTCAGAAAGAGCTCTCAAATAAGCGTTATTTTTTGACTCTGAATCTTATATAGGTTTTATTTGTAACTGATAGCCCATTAAAGACTTTAAATAAGGACTATAACTTTTGAGCCAATTAACCGAAAGTTTGCAACGCTAGTAATGGACATGAGTGTTTATCTGAGGGAAAAAGAATAAAAAAAACTGAGATGATTGGTAAATAGGATTCTTGGCCAAAGAGAGGTTTCAAATCATCTTTTATTTTCCATATATATATATATGTGTGTGTGTGTGTGTGTGTGTGTTGCCTATACACATATCATAAATTCAATATATCGCCTATACACTGCAACAGAATCAATTTAATTAATCGACTATCAATCTAACATCAACCATTAATTACAAATGACTTAGCAAACACAGAAAATCAATACTTCCACAAATCCCAAAACGCGATAGTTGGATGATAAGAACCACAAATTGGTACCTGGTAAGCAGAATTTTTTGCCGATAGTTGGGTATCAAAATTCACAAATCCGAAGGAGAAGAATGATTTCTGCAAGAATCTTGAAACCTACACAAAAAGAGGAGTTGGAGACGAATGAGAGAGAGAGGATTTTCCTGGCATAATCAAGAGTTTTGGCCCCATCCAACGACGTGAACATGATTGCAAGCCTAAAAAAATTTTACAACACATATTCTGGCCCATAATTTCATCCCTATATATTTCAATTTTTCAAACTTAATTGAATTAAAGACTTGCAACTTTATTTTTTCAAAATAGCTGAAATAAATCAAGAACAACTCATGGATTGCAACAACAACTTCATTGTAATGCTATTATATACCTTAATGATGTACAACTACTTTTTGGTCAATAATCAATTTTGTTGGAATTGATCTTTAGCGAATATCTTTTTTCAATTATGCAAGGGAGGCATGACTGACAGTAATAAACTTAATATCAGTCCTCTCCTCATATAATATGACGATAAGCCAACCTCCTAGTTTTATTTTTCTCAGTTCATATCTTAACAGAGAAAAAAATAAAAAAATTTATTAATATGAGAATCTATAGACTTCCATAAACAATAGTGCTTGAAAATTGATTTATCTTGTAATGTTGCTATTTACTTTCGAGGCATTCAAGAGTAGATTTTTCCACCTACAGTAAATTAATTGAGCACCATATGAGAATATGAGAATCTATCGAGGAGTACTGCTATTGTAAAATCAATCGAGCGGCATATTGTAAATCTACTGCAAGCAACCTGCTGGGTAAGAAAAGATGTTATCGGGGGGGGGGGGGNGGGGTGGGGGGGGGAAGAGAAGTTACCTGGGAAGAAGATGGCCGGAGACTATAGCAGGATGGAGACTGTGACAGGCAGCGATTTTTTCACACATGTTAGGTTTTTCTAATGGCAGCGATAGAATCCTATTGTTTTCTATTCCCTTTTTATTAAAGGGAATATGTTTTCCTATTGTTTTCTAATTGGAGGGAATTGGTAATTCTTGTCAAAAAAAATTGGAGGGAAAGATGATTTTCTTTCGTGGTGGGGGAAAGTTAAAATATAAAAGAATTAATTTCAATTAGTGGTTTTTAGTGGCAATTATTTTTATTGTCGCTAAAAGAATTTCTTTTACAGGCTAATGGTCATGTGCCACTAATATTTCAGCTTAAAGAATCTATGAGCGACAATTGCCTTATTGTCGCTAAATAATTGCCGCCAAAGTACTTTTTTGTAGTAGTGCCGCTGCTACTAGACTGGTGGGAAGATCATTCCTTAAGTGACAAAAAACATGTGAAGAAGGTCCTGGGAAATTTTCCTTCTCTGTTAGACATCCAGCCAAATAACATGTTGATAGAAGCTGCAACCATGTTCTGGGATCATGAAAAATCAGTGTTTTGCTTCAGGGATATAGAAATGACCCCGCTCCTAAAAGAAATCGGGGGATTTGGTGAGCTACCTTGGGACAGCCCTGGGTTATTGGTACCAGAAAATCGCACAGGTAGGGGATTTCTAAAAATGATGGGTCTGGAAAAGAACGCTGATTTGGAGTGCTTACAGAAATCTTATATACCATTTGACTACTTGTATGAGAGATACGTTCATAGCACGTCCTACCGTATTTTCCATGAATATTTTTCCGTCACTTTCTTGAGACATATTCATCGCAGAGTTTTCGTGTTCATTGTTTGCTTCTTGGGTATGATAGTGTTCCCAACAAAAAGGGAAAGAATTCACGCTATATTGGCTATGGTCACCAAAACTCTAATGGAAGGAATCGAGGGACAGACATACACCATAGTCCCTATGATTATAGCTGATATCTACCGGGCCTTGGACCACTGCGAGAAAGGGACTAAACATTTCGAGGGTTGCAATTTGTTGATGCAGTTATGGTTAATGGAGCATCTCCAAAAGGGTCAATATCTCCAGGAGTTTCCATGAAGGGCGTGGAATGACCATATTTCCTTCCATCACCCTAAACGGATGACTAATATTCCGGACAGGTTTGCTTAACCAGAGAGTGCTAAGGAATGGGTAGAGTTATTCGACGATTTGACTGAGAATCAGGTTCTGTGGATGTTTGAATGGTTCCCTACTAACGAATTCATCATCAGGTCAAGGGACGCTCCTCACTTGGTGTTGATAGGGTTAAGGGGAATGTACCCTTATGTTCCCATCAGGGTTATGAGGCAAGCAGGCATGAAGCAGATCATACCACGGGTCACAAAGATAAGTCATTTCCGGGTAGATTTTCAGGATGACGACATCCCTTACAAGTGTCAAGCTCAGCATATGTGGCACTCAAATATTATTGTGGGAAAAGACACCATCGAGCCAGACAGGTATCACGCGGGACATGCACCCCTTTACCCGGCATGGTTGGAAGATAACTTAGCTGGGAAAGTTGAGCCAGGAATTGGTCGGGGAAACAGGGTTATAGACGAAGATGCAAAAACCCAAGTAAAGTACAACAAGTTGCGTAATAGGATTCATGACTCCGAGGCCGAACATCAGGAGATACACGAGACAGACAAGAGACTAATTAGGGAATGGAGGGAAATGACTATCACCTCCAATGAAAGGGTAGAATATCTTGAACAGGTATTGATGGAGCTAGAAGGAAAGACAAGAAAGAGGGTCGCTGACTGCCAGAATGCTGAAGGAAGCGAGGGAGGACATTTGGCAAGAGTATACCTGTTGTTGGGCATGCGCGAACTAGGGGACCTGATTGATGGAGCCAGAAAGATCAAACTTGGGGAAGGTCCTTCTGGGACCAAGTAGATTAGATTTACCTGTCTTTCCTAAATGTAATAAGGCCAAATGCTAGTAGTGACCTATCTTTTATTATTTTAGTGTCGTGTTGGATTCATCTATTTTTATATTAATGAAATGAGGAAATTATTGGCATCTAAATTCTCCAAAATAATTTGTCGCTAGGCCTACCTCGGTCACAATGAGGCTCCCAAAATAAGACGCGAATTTACATCCCGCAATAAATACCGCAAATACTCTTTTTAGAACTCTTACTAACTTGGCTACCTTTTGTTTTTCTTTCTTTCCTTTGATTATTCCCATTCCCAAAAGGTTGGTTCGCGCATACTGGCATCATCAGCTTATCATACTAGATGCAGGGGCCCTCCACCTTCTCCTCCTCCTAGTCCACCAAAAGGCAAAAGGAAAGCAAAGATGGATGATTTGAACGACACCAGAAAAGACAACAACATACATGTTGAACATGCAGAAGCTTCTGATGGTCGAGGTACTCAGGCCCCAAATGATGTGGTATCACGACTTGAGAGCAGAAAATACTAGAACTCCAGGTGAGCTCGAGCAGGTCCGGAACTTAGCAAATCTATCCCTCACACTCAATATCCCAGATGTCAACCATTCAAACACTCAGAACCCTGCACCACCGCAAAACACACGCAACAAACGCCTACAGAATCCTCCTGCACCTCACCATTATACAACCCCACCATAGAATCAAACTATTCCTCCGCAATACCAGCAAAACATCTACCACACTACACAAAACACCCCACCAGTCATTCCTGAACCCCAGAGTTCCACCAATGATCACCATTATAACCAAAATCCCGGTCATCAAAACAACCCTATATACGTGGAAACCCTACCTCACTCCACTCAGCCCATATCCTATGCACCGAAATCTGCTGAGAAGGACTGCTCATTAAGAACCTGGCTGAAGAGCTTACGAAGTTGATGAGTTGGGTTCAAGGCGTCAAAGGGAGCAAAGGGATAGAAGGTCTGAACTATGAAGACCTATGCATACAGCCCGACGTAGAACTGTCGGAGAATTACAAACCCCCTAAGTTTGAAATGTTTGACGGAACAAGTGATCCCAGGGTTCAACTGAGTACTTATAGTGACAAGCTTGTAGGGGTCGGAAAGGATGAAAGGATCCGAATTAAGCTTTTCATGAGGAGTGTTACACGAGATGCTTTATCCCGGTACATCAGCCAGGATCCCAAGAAGTGGGACAACTGGGTGAGTATGGCGTCTGACTTCATGACAGATTCAGGTTTAACACAGAGAATGCGCCGGATGTCTTCTACATTCAGAACTTAAGGAAGAATCCCACTGAGACCTTCCGCGAGTATGCCACTTGTTGAGGTCAGAAGCAGCCAAAGTCAGGCCAACATTGGATGAAGAACAGATGAACAAGTTCTTCGTCAGAGCACAGGATCCACAGTACTATGAAAGATTGATGGTTATTGAAAACAACAAGTTGTCTGATATCATCAAACTCAGAGAAAGGATTGAAGAGGGCATAAAAGCGGTATGGTGACAAACATTGAAGCATTGCAGGCCACAAACAAAGCATTGCAGTCAGGGGGTATATCGAAGAAGAAAGATGCAGGAACAATAATAGTCGCCCAAGGACCCAAAACTCCACTTGTATATCAAACCTTCCCACTTACATACCAAGAACCTCCACCCACTTATCAACCATCACCTCCCAGATATTACCAACCAACCACTGCGTATCACACATACAATTCCTAACCTCTCACTTTCAGTCACCTCCAACCCGCCCAAACTACCCAAGACCTCGACCTAACTTTGACCGCAGACCACCTAGACAAGACACTGCCATTTCTGAACCCATTGACCAGCTGTATGGAAGGCTGAAGGTTGCTGGTTATGTCACTCCTATCCCTACTGCGACCGTGGAGAATCCATCCCAATGGGTCAACCCAAACAAGACTTGTGCATATCATTCTGGCATGAAAGGGCACACCATTTACGGGTTCCGAACACTAAAGGATAGGATCCAGAACTTGATTGATAATAAGGTCATTCAGGCCAAAGAAGCTACACCCAACATCCGCAATAACCACCTCCTAGATCATAGGGGTGAAGGTGTCAATGTGATAGAGACCGATGAGGAATGGGATCCCGAGGGATCGATTGGTCTTATCAAAGAGGGTGACAATCCTAAGAAACCTGCAGTCACGCTCAGTCCTAATATAATACAAACACAGCCGCTAGTGGAGGTTGAGATAGATGCATCAGTTCCATTTGAAGTTGAGATAGCACCCCCTGCAACTGCACATGTTCCATTTAGGTGGAATTAACCACGCCTTTCAAAGTGACAGTGGCAACCACGCCGCCTTTCAACACTAAGGATATACCTTGGGATTATGTGGCCGAAGATAGAAGAAGAGGAAAGAAAAAAATTGAAGAATCTGGCGCTGCGCAAGGGATAACCAGAATGGGAAGTGTCTATACACCAGAGCATTTGGGAGAATCCAGTAAGCAGGCCTCTAACAGACTGCCCGTTATTGAAACAGGCCCGGACGACCTTTGGAGGAAAGTGCAAGCAAAAGAGTATTCGGTCACAGATCATTTGAACAAGACTCCTGCTAAGATATCTATCATGTCACTACTACAGGATTCAGAAGTGCACATGAATGCTCTCTTAAAGGTGTTAAGCGAAACATATGTACCTAACAACCTCACTGGCGGAGAAATGGCCAATATGGTGGGACAGGTGCTGGAAAATCACAAAATCACCTTCCACGAGGACGAGCTGCTACCTAAGGGTTTGAATCATAACAGGGCACTACATATTACCGTGCAATGTGAGGACAATTTCATTGCCAAAGTTCGGATAGATGGGGGATCCAGTCTCAATATTTTCCCATTGACAACACTGAAGAGCCTGGGCAAAGGCCTGCCTGAAATACGAGAAGGGACCATGAACATGAAGGCATTTGACGGGTCTCAAAGGGCTACCATTGGGGAAATCAATCTCTGTTTACATATGGGGCCTACATGGTTTAATGTCGAGTTTCAGGTGCTGGACATATCCACATCCTATAATCTATTGTTAGGACGGCCATGGATACACGCAGCTGGGGCTATGGAATCAACTTTGCATCAGGAAGTGAAGTTCGAATGGAACCATCAAGAGGTGATGATCCATGGAGGTGGGAGAAACCCCATTTATAACCGTCAGACTATCCCGGTGGTTGAGAATAGAAGAAGTCTCGGGGGATAAACTTATCATCACATCGAGCGGGTCAATGCAATTGAGAAAGATAAGTGGTGGAACATCAAGATAGAAAGTATACTAGCGTGGAGAGGATATGAACCCGAAAAGGGTCTTGGCAAAAACCTTCAGGGTATCTCCAAGCCAATATAGTTGAAATGTCATGGTACAACCTTTAGGCTAGGGTATCGGTACACCTAGCGAGAATACAATGACTGGTCACTACCGTGGCATGGTCCTTACTATCCACTTGAGCAGCCTGTACCACACCTAAGTCAGACTTTCCAGCAGACCGACATCATATGGGGATCAGAGAAGGAAGAAGCATTGGCCGCCTTGAGGAACTTGTTCCTAGAGGATGATGACATGGACTGTTGTGTCATTGTCGAGGAGGAGGAGGAAGCCCCTACCATCCGAGCTGTGGAGAAAGGACCATTCCTCAAGAATTGGACTGTCAGACCATCCAGGGCTCGACGAGTCCCGGGGTAGCAAGGCTGAACAACAGTGTTTATTTTGTTATTTTCTAATAAAATAATTTCCATATTTGCATTTTTTTTTAAATAAAACCTGGTGCGTTCCAAAAATGTTGTTTAAATTATTGAAAATACCTTTTATGTTTCAATGGATTGATATTTATTATTATCATTTTCTCTCATATCTTTATCTATACATCATTACTATTTCCTGTCTTGATGAACCAAAAACTGTGACATGTAATGAGGCAACGCAACAAAAGGAAAGTGATTCAGAAGAAGAGGATGTCATACCCAAGGAAGTCATCAGGGAAGTAGAGAATTTTGAGAACAAGCCCAAGTCCAACCTGGACAAAACTGAGATAATCAACTTAGGAGATTCCGAAACTGTCAAGGAGACCCGCATCAGCATTCACTTATCACCATCAGAAAAGGAAGAGTACACACAGTTCCTGAAAGAGTATGAGGACATCTTTGCATGGTCATATTATGATATGACCGGGTTAAGTAAATCTATTGTGGCTCACAAGTTGCCCACAAACCCAATTTGTCCACCAGTAAAGCAGAAACTCATGAAATTCAAGCCTGATATGAGTCTGAAAATCAAAGAGAAGATCACCAAGCAAATCAAGGCCAAGGTCCTCAGGGTGGTTGAATACCCAAATTGGTTAGCCAACATCGTGCCAGTTCCAAAGAAAGATGGGAAAGTCAGAGTCAGTGTTGATTATCGGGATCTAAACAGAGCAAGTCCCAAGGATGATTTCCCGCTACCAAACATACACATTCTGATCGACAATTGCGCCAAGCATGAACTCCAGTCCTTTATAGATTGCTTTGCCGGTTATCATCAGATTTGGATGGACGAAGAAGACGCAGAGAAAACAGCCTTCATTACACCATAGGGGTGTACTGTTACAAGATGATTCCATTCGGTGTAAAGAATACTGGGGCCACCTACATGAGGGCTATGACTACCATTTTTCATGACATGATACTTAAGGAGATCGAGGTGTATGTGGAAGAAGTCATCATCAAATCCAAGAAAGCCACAGATCATATAGCAGATTTGAGGAAGTAATTCGACAGACTGCAGAAGTACAACCTGAAATTAAACCCTGCAAAGTGTGCATTCGGGGTCCCTGCCGGAAAGTTACTTGGGTTCATTGTTAGCCGCCGAGGGATAGAATTGGATCCATCAAAATTCAAAGCCATCCAGGATCTGCCACCACCGAAGAGTAAGAAAGATGTAATGAGTTTTCTAGGACGGCTAAACTACATCAGCCGGTTCATAGCCCAGTACACACTCATATGTGAGCTAATTTTCAAGATGTTGAAGAAAGATGCTGCAACTAGTTGGACCGAGGATTGTCAAAGGGCTTTCGACAAGATCAAGGAGTACCTATCAACACCACCAGTTTTGGTCCTGCCAGAGCCAGGAAAACCTTTGTTACTCTACCTCACAGTGTTAGATGGAGCCTTCGGCTGGTTTATGGGATAGCACGACGAGACAGGGAGAAAGGAACAAGCTATTTATTACCTGAGTAAGAAATTCATTCCATATGAAGCACGATACTCTCTATTGGAACGTACTTGTTGCGCCTTGACCTGGATAGCTCAAAAGCTGAGGCATTACTTCTGTGCTTACACAATGTACCCCATATCAAAGATGGATCCCCTGAAATATATCTTTCAAAAACCTATGCCCACTGGCAAGCTGGCTAAGTGGCAAATCCTGTTGAGTGAGTTCGACATAGTTTATGTAACTCAGAAGCAGTCAACGGACATGCACTAGCATATCATCTTACTAAAAACTCTAAGTAAGGAGAATACGAACCCCCTGAAAACGTATTTTCCCGATGAAGAAGTGCTATTCATAGGGGAGGATATTGCTGAATCCTACGACGGTTGGAGGATGTTCTTTGACGGAGCGGAAAATTTAAAAGGAGTCGGTATTGGAGATGTCTTGATATTGGAAACTGGCCAACATTATCCGGTATCTACTAAACTCAGATTTCCCTGCACCAACAACATGGCAAAGTATGAAGCTTGCATCCTAGGACTCAACATGGCCATCAACATGAATATTCAGGAGCTGTTGGTAATCAGCGATTCAGATTTGTTTGTGCACCAGGTACAAGGAGAATGGGCCACCAAAAATTCCAAGATACTGCCATAACTGCACCATGTGCAGGAATTGAGAAAGAGGTTCACGAAGATAGAGTTTTGGCATGTTCCCAAGGTTCAGAACGAGTTTGCCGATGCATTGGCCACTTTGTCATCAATGATACAATATCCAGACAACAAAATCATTGATCCTATCCCAGTAAGGATCCATAATCAGCAGGCATATTATGCTCATGTTGAAGAAGAAACAGATGGGAAGACTTGGTTTCACGACATCAAAAGGTATCTGACAAAAAGGGAATACCCGGAGCATGCAAACCATATTCAGAAACACACACTTCGGAGATTATCCAATAATTTCTTCCACATAGGAGGAACCCTATATATAAGAACTCCTTATTTGGGATTTTTGAGGTGTGTCGACGCGAAAAAAGCTTCTAAGTTTCTAGAAGAGAAACATGCCGGAACCTGCGGCCCGCATATGAATGGTTTTGTCTTGGCCAAGGAGATACTCATGGCCGGTTATTTCTGGATGACCATGGAGACAGATTGCATCCGCTATGTCCAAAAATGCTACCAATGTCAAGTACATGTAGATATAATAAAAGTGCCGCCAAATGAGCTCAATGCAACAAGCTCACCTTGGCCATTCGCCACCTGGGGAATGGATGTCATTGGTTTAATCGAGCCCACCGCCTCAAATGGGCATCGGTTCATCTTGGTAGCTATTGATTACTTCACCAAATGGGTCGAAGAAGCATCTTACAAGGCAGTGACTAAGAAAGTCGTAGCAGATTTTGTACGTGACTTGATTATTTGCTGATTTGGAGTTCTGGAGTCCATCATCACTGATAATGCCGCCAATCTCAACAGCGATCTAATGAAAGCCATGTGTGGGACCTTCAAAATCAAGCACAAGAATTTCACAGCCTATAAACCTCAGATGAATGGAGTTGTAGAAGCCGCCAACAAGAAGATACTGAGAAAGACGGTAGAAAATCACAAACAATGGCACGAGAAGCTACCATTTGCTTTACTGGGATACCGTACCACAGTCCGCACATCAACCAGAGCAACTCCTTACTTACTGGTTTACAGTACTAAAGTTTTTATTCCTGCCGAAGTGGAGATTCCTTCTTTGAGGATCATACAGGAAGCTGAGCTCAGCGATGCAGAATGGATAAGGAACTGTTATGAGCAGCTATCCCTCATAGACAGAAAGAGGATGAATGCAATATGTCACGACCAGCTTTATCAGAACAGAATGTCCAGAGTTTTCAACAAAAGGGTCAAGCCAAGACAGTTCACACCGGGGCAGCTGGTGTTGAAGAAGATTTTCCTGCATCAAGTTGAAGCCAAAGGGAAATTCTCTCCCAACAGGCAAGGTCCTTACATTTTTCACATAGTATTGACGGGAGGATCCCTCATACTCGTAGGAATGGACGGAGAAGTCTGGCCAAAACCAATCAATTCAGATGCAGTCAAGCAATACTATGTGTAAATTGAACTACGCTCGACCTGATTCCCGTTTAAGAGGGGATACGTAGGCAGCCCTGTGGGTTCGGTCATAATTCAATAAAAAATTTATTTTCCCACCATCAGAAATTGGGATAGAATTTTGAGGAGGACCCTCAAAATTCCAAAGCAAGTTCAGCCGATCACAATATATACAGCAATGAGAAATGTTTGTCCGTCTAAATGGGGCAGAATTTTGAGGAGGACCCTCAAAATTCTACGGCATGAGAAGTCACAATGTCTCGGATCGTTTCACAGTCACTGGTTCATCTAACCAATTTTCTAAAAAACAGATTTTTTACTATGACTTTGAAAACTACGCATTCTTGCTTTTGAAATAACTCTGTTTAGCAAATGCTACCCCCCAATGATTTGAACAGGATATTCAAACTGAGCAAAGCAAGTCAAGAAAGCCGACGGAGGCACGAACCCACCTCCCCCATACAGAACTCACAATTTTTTTTGAATGCAGGAACAAGGAATATTCACGCCTCGAAATCACAACCTTCATAACAACAACGATACTGAATCCACTTCCAGCTAAGAAATACTCTGCTATCACCTACTATTTGTTCTCTTTGCATGGGACTAAGCCTTGTCCCAAATCTTGCATGAGACTAAGCTCAGTCTCCATCTGCATGAGGCTAAGCCCTGCCTCCATATTTGCATAAGGTTAAGCTCTGCCTTCACTTGCAAGGGACTAAGCCCTATCTTGAATCTTTCATAAGACTAAGCTCAGTCTCCATATGCATGAGGCTAAGCCCTGCCTCCATATTTGCATAAGGCTAAGCTCTTCCATCACTTGCATGGGACTAAGCCCTGTCCCGAATCTTGCATGAGATTAAGCTCTGTCTCCATTTGCATGAGGCTAAGCCCTGCCTCCATATTTGCATAAGGCTAAGCCCTGCCTTCACTTGAATGGGACTAAGCCTTGTCCCGAATCTTGCATGAGACTAAGCTCTGTCTCCATCTGCATGAGGCTAAGCTCTGCCTCCATATTTGCATAAGGCTAAGCTCTGCCTTCACTTGCATGGGACTAAGCCCTATCCCGAATCTTGCATAAGACTAAGCTCTGTCTCCATCTGCATGATGCTAAGCCATGACTCCATATTTGCATAAGGCTAAGCTCTGCCTTCACTTGCATGGGACTAAGCCATGTCCCGAATTTTTTCGAGACTAAGCGCTGTCTCTCCGACACTATCTATTTTGCTCTTCTTTCGGGCTAAGCTCTGCCCTCAACTTCACAAGACTAAGCCTTGTCTTCTTGCTTTTGACCTCATATTATTGCATCTCATGGGCTGAAATATCGCCATCTTATCCAAAGACGTCATTGTCTAAAGGCACCATCCTCATAGCCGGAAGATACCATGCCATGGCCTGAGGATCTCTCAAAGTTGCATATCACTATTCAAAGGCGTCATGGTTCGGAGGCACCATTTTCATGGCCCGAGAACATCATTTCATGGCCTGCGAATCCCTCACTAAATAATTCATGGCCCAAGATATCATGCTCTAAAGACGCCATCTTAACCGTCCGAAGACAATTCTCATGGTCCGAAGGGAATTTGCATCATGTTTAAATTCCCACACAAATATATGCTCGCAGTATCTCTTTACTTGCAGTTGACCCGATAAGAAACCATTACCCCAACGGGAGCAATCCTGCTCCATTTCCTTCATATTATCTCAAACCTGACCAATCACCATAACCATTCTTCACCTATCCTGAAATTTCGTGACCATCATTGTGGTAACTTCATCGGTATACTCCGCCGATGAATCCAGAACTACACACGGCCTGATTCCTATAAACCAGGGATATGTACGCAACTCAGAAACTAGAGTACGACCTATGTCTCTCAAAACACCTTACTCGGTCAAAATTGGCCATCATATCTTTACCCGACAACTCTTTCATCCTTCCCGGGTAAAGAGGGGCAGCTGTTGATACCCAATTTTTCCCTATAATTTTTTTTATGCATATATACCTTCAAAACTATGCATTAGCATCAATTGAAATTTTTTGAAAATTTCTACATTTTGAAATTAATTTATCCCAATATTTTATTTATAAAAATAATTATAAAATTGCATCACAAATGACTTTATAATATTTCATGATTTAATCTTTCTATTTATGGTCATATTAAGCTCAAAATATTTGCAGAAATAGTCACATTTATACTTTTGGGTTACAATTGCAATAACTTTGCAATTATAGCCCATGCGTACATTATTGCATTATTTTACCAGAAAATGGCTCATTGTATTTTTAAAATATTGAATAATTATTTTAAAACATTTCTGTGATGACCCAAAAGGTCATCCAGTATATTTCTAGCTAATTCTGTGTTCCGAGGTCGTGAAAACCTTCTTCTATCTCACCTCGATTTGCGTGCGCATCCCGGGCATGTAGCCGGGAAGCCTTTATGTAAAAAACTGATAAAAATAATAAATTTTGTATTAGAAATTTAAATAAAGTTGACTTTAGTCAAGGATCTTGGTAAACATACCCGGACTCGTGATTTGACGGTCCCGAAGGGTCCGTAGGAAAATATGGGACTTGGACGTATGCCCGGAATCGAATTCAGAGATCCAAGTCCGAGAAATGAATTTTTAAAAAAAATTATTTTCTGAAAAATATAAAGGTTTTTGAAAATGAAATGTTATGTGAAAACTGTGACATTGGGCCCGTATCTTGGTTCCGAAACCCAGAACAGGTTCAATATGTTTTATATGTATTATCTGTGAAGTTTAGAAACAAACGGACTTCGTTTAAATGCAAAATTTGAAGTTTATGAAGTTTTTGAGAATTTCTGTCACGACCCCAGTTCGCCCTCCGTGAACATGCCGTGATGGCACCTAGTCCCTATAACTAGGTAAGCCTAGCAATGCGTAATATCAACATAACTTGCAAAATAATTAAGTAAAAGAAAACTGGACAATCTAAAAGAAGGACTGCATATAAATGCCACTTGCCATATACAACCCAAAATAATACAAAAGTCTACGATATCACCCCAAAACACGGAAACTCACGGGGAACACATGCTAACAGAATATAATACACTGATCTAACTCCAAAATGTCTATACAACTGTAAGGAAGGAATAAACTTTTCACAAAAGCTGGAATAAGATAGAGACTCCTGGTCAGTGGACGCGGCAGATGTACCTCGAAGTCTCTGCTAGATCTCTCAACCTCGGGGATAGTGCACCTGAGTGGAGGTACCTGGATCTGCACATGAAAAACATGCGCAGGAAAGGGCATGAGTACACCACAGCGGTACTCAGTAAGTGCCAAGCCTAACCTCGGTCGGGTAGTGACAAGGTTTAGGGCCCTACTGAGGTCAAACAATATAATAGGGATTCACAGTATGAAAACATGCAGTAATAACGAGTACAACAGTGAAATAAGACAGGTCAAACAAGGCAATAACAAAAACACAAGAACAGAGTAAACACGGAATATGTATAGCTCGATAACAATGGTAACAATGAGGATATCTCGGGATACCATCCTGTAGTCCTTTTCTCAACTGTCCAGTGGATCTCCCGGGATACCGTCCCGTAGTCCATCATATGTATATCCGAAGGATCTCCCGGGATACCGTCCCGTAGTCCATAATATGTATATCCGAAGGATCTCCCGGGATACCGTCCCGTAGTCCATCATATGTATATCCGAAGGAACTCCCGGGATACCGTCTCGTAGTCCATCATATGTATATCCGAAGGATCTCCCGGGATACTGTCCCGTTTTCCATCATATGTATATCCGAACGATCTCCTGGGATACTGTCCCGTAGTCCATCATATGTGCATGGGGATCTATCGGGAATCGAACCCGCAGTCCCAAAGTAATTATGCACGGGGATCTATCGGGAATCTGACCCGCAGTCCCAAAGTAAATATACAGGGGGATCTATCGAGAATCTAACCCGCAGCCCCAAAGTAAATATGCAGGGGGATCTATCGGGAATCTAACTCGCAGTCCCAAAGTAAATATACAGGGGGATCTATCGGTAATCTAACCCGTAGTCCCAAAGTAAATATGCAGGGGGATCTGTCGGGAATCTAACCCGCAGTCCCAAAGTAAATAACCAAGGGGGGGGAGCTACCGGAATCCCACATCCGTAGTCCCAATGTAATTACGCAGCCACAACAAGAAGATATTCAGAAGAGTGCAAAAATACAAGGCAACGAGTAGTTCTAGCCTAACATGCTCCATCTAGTACAATTAAAGCAATTTAAGCAAATAGGCAATTTAGGGCAACCAGGCATGCTTTTCTAAGCTAACATAGACTATAATTGCAAGTAGAATAAAACAGGTAAGAAAGAAACTCAGTCTCAATATTTAAAGTAAAACCTGATTTTCAACAATTAGCACAAGTACGCGCTCGTCACCTCAAGTACAAGGCATTCAATTACCAAATATCACACCCTAAGGGGAAAGGTCCCCCACACAAGTTTAGACAAGCCACTTACCTCGAACCGGCTCAAAATCAACTCGAAACCACACGTTTGCCATGAGTATCCGACTCCAAATGTCCTAAATCTATACAATTCAATTACATATCGTAAATAACATCTCATGCAACTAATTTTCACTGTTTAATTCAAGCTAAAATGCGAAATTACGAAAATGACCAAAACTCCCCTCGGGCCCACGTCTCGAAATCGGGTAAAAGTTATATTTTCCGGACACCCATTCACTCACGGACTCATTCAACCAGAAACAATCGAAATCCGATGCCAAAAACCCCACAATTTTTCAGAATCCCGGATTGGGAAAATCTCATCCCTTTCCTATGGTCCCCCCCCCCCTTTTTTATTATTAAACTAAATAAAACAACGGGAATAAATGGTCTAACAATGAATTAGGATTAGAAAATGTTACCTATGATCCTTCTCTTCAAAACCCACAGAAAATCGCCACTTCTTGAGCTCCCACCCGATTTTTAGAATAATGAGATGAACTCTCGGATTTTTGGAATAAATCACACAGGAAATCCGCACCTACGGGCTCGATCACCGCACCTGCGAAAAAATCATCGCATGTGCGTAAATCACTTAAGTTACACTAGGGCCGCACCTGCGGTCGTTTGGTTGCGCCTGCGGTCCCGCACCTGCGGACCCAGGTCGCACCTGCGACCACTGGTCAAATATCCCCTCTATCGCACCTGCGATCAAGCCCCACGCGCCTGCGAGTCCGCACCTGCAGAAAAACCTTCGCAGGTGCGAAGACACCAGAAGAGGCCTGGTTCAGCAGTAGCTAAGTCCCAAATTTTCTCCCGTTAAGCATCCGAACCAAACAACCTTAACAACTTATTCGAACTAGGTCGAGCCTTAAAAACACGTCTCATAACATAAAAACCATCGATTATGCATAGGTTCAAGCCTAGAAACTTAGGAAAATTCTAGAATTCACATCTGACGCCGGAATATGTCTAAACTCATCCGAATGACCTCAAATTTTGCACACACATCCCAAATGACATGACGGAACTACTGCAACTTCTGAAATTCCATTCCGACCCTCAGATCAAAAATTCACTATCGGGCCGAAAACTCCAAAAATTCAAACTTCGGCATTTCAAGCCTAAATGATCTACGGACTTCCAAAATACATTCCGAACACGCTCCCAACCCCGAAATCACCTAACGAAGCCAACGGAGCCATTGGATTTCCATTCCGAGGCCGTCTTCACATTGCTCCGACTACGGGAAACTTTTCAACACTTAATCTCTCACTTAGGGACTAAGTGTCCCAAAACTCTCCGAAACTCAAAACCGAACGTTCCGGCAATTCAATTTAGCAGAAATAGACTTGGGGAAAACAGTTAATAGGGGATTAGGGCATTAATTGATAAGACGACCTCCCCGGTCGTCACATCCTCCTACACTTAAAAATTCGTTCGTTCTCGAATGAACATAAAGACATACCTGAAGTAGCGAAAAGATGAGGGTAACTGCTGTGCATATCTTGCTCGATCTCCCAGGTCGCCTCCTCGGCCGTCTGACCCCGCCACTGAACCTTTACTGAAGCAATGTTCTTCGACCTGAGCTTTCTACCTTGCTTGTCCAATATAGCTACAGGCTCCTCAACATATGACAGATCCTTGTCCAATTGGACTGAGCTGAAATCCAAGACATGACGCTCAATCTGCTGAAGTAATCCTCCCGGTCTCTAATGCTCACATTTAACCTGCTGACAGTTGAGACACTTAGCTACAAACTTTGCTATATTTTTTCTTCATCCTTAGCCACCAATAGTGTTGCCTCAAATCCTGATACATCTTCGCATTACCTGGATGGATGGAATACCGCGAACTATGGGCCTCTGCTAAAATCAACTCCCGAAGCCTATCAACATTGGGCACACAAATCCGACCCTGCATCCTCAATACCCCGTCATCTCCAATGGTCACATCTCTGGCATCACCGTTCTGGACCGTGTCCTTGAGGACAAGTAAATGAGGATCATCGTATTGCTGCTCCCTGATATGATCAAATAAGGAAGACCGAGAAACCACACAAGCTAATACCTGGCAAGGCTCAGAAAGATCCAATATCACGGACTGACTAGCTAAGGACTGAACATCTAAGGCTAGAGGCCTCTCAGCTGCAGGAAAGTATGCCAAACTCTCCAAACTCTCCGCCCGACGACTCAAGGCGTCAGCCACCACATTGGCCTTCCCCGGGTGGTATAATATAGTGATGTCATAGTCCTTTAGCAACTCTAACCATCTACGCTGGCGTAAATTTAGATCCTTCTTCCTGAACATGTGCTGCAAACTCCGGCGGTCAGTATAAATCTCACAAGGAACACCGTACAAATAATGGCGCCAGATCTTCAAGGCATGAACAATGGCAGCTAACTTAAGGTTATGGACAGGGTAACTCTTCTCATGTATCTTCAACTGTCTGGACGCGTAGGCAATCACCCTACCATCTGCGTCAACACCGCTCCAAGGCCAACTCGCGAGGCATAACAATAAACTGTATAAGATCCCGAACTAGTAGGCAATATCAAGATTGGGGCTGTAGTAAAAGTTGTCTTGAGCTCCTAAAAGCTCGCCTCACACTCCTCTGTCCACTGAAATGGAGCACCTTTCTGGGTCAATCTAGTCATAGGGGCTGCAATCGATGAAAACCCCTCCAGTAAATGATGGTAGTAACATGCCAAACCAAGGAAACTGCGAATCTCCATAACTGAGGACGGCCTGAGCCAACTCTGCACGGCCTCTACCTTCTTCGGATCCACCCAAATGCCCTTACTCGATACTACGTGGCCTAAGAATGCCACAGAACTCAACTAGGAGTCACATTTTGAGAACTTTGCATACAACTTCTTCTCTCTCAGGGTCTGAAGCACTGTCCTCAGGTGCTGCTTATGCTCTTCCCCACTCCGGGAGTAAACAAGAATATCATCTATGAAAACAATGACGAACGAGTCGAGATATGGCCTGAACACTGTTCATCAAATGCATAAATGTTGTTGGGGCATTAGTCAGCCCAAATGACATAACTAGAAACTCGTAATGGCCATACCGAGTCCTGAAGGTAGTCTTCGGGATATCCGGCTCCCGAATCTTCAACTGATGGTAACCTGAGCGCAAATCAATCTTAGAAAATACCTGTGCGCCTTGAAGCTGGTCAAATAGTTCATCAATACGAGGCAAGGGATAACGGTTCTTCACTGTAACCATGTTCAAATGGTGATAATCAATACACATGCGCATAGAACCATCATTTTTCTTTACAAACAAAATAGGAGCACCCCAAGGTGAAACACTGGGTCGAATAAAACCCTTATCAAGAAATTCCTGTAACTGATCCTTCAACTCCTTCAGCTCAGGAGGAGTCATATGGTAAGGAGGAATGGAAATGGGCTAAGTGCCCAGCAACAAATCAATGCCAAAATCAATGTCCTTATCGGGAGGCATGCCCAGAAGATCAGCTGGAAACACATCCGGATAATCCCGTACCACTGGAACTGAATCAACAGAAGATGTATCAACACTGACATCTCTCATATAAGCCAAATACACGGCACACTCCTTCTCAACCATACGATGTGCTCTAAGAAAAGATATAACTCTACTGGTAGTGTGATATAAAGTACCACTCCACTCAACATGCGGAACACCTGGCATAGCCAGCGCCATGGTCTTGGCGTGACAATCAAGAATAGCATAATGGGGCGACAACCAGTCTATGCCCAGGATAATATCAAAATCCACCATATCGAGTAACAATAAATCACACTGGTCTCAAAACCACAAATAGTAACCAAACATGATTGATAAACGCGCTCCACAACAAGATAATCTCCCACAGGAGTAGCAACATAAATAGGAAAACTCAAGGAAATCCCGAGGTACACTCAAATGCGGAGCAAAAATAAAAAGGCACATAAGGATAAGCGGAGCCTAGATCGAATAGAATCGGTACAACTCTATAAAAAACCATGACAATACCTGTGATGACAGAATCGGAGGCAACAACCTTGACAAGGGTAGGTGGGGTAACAACTAGGACCGTAACCATAGCCTGAGAACTCTACTGGGCACGCTGTGGCTGAAAAGTCTGTGAAGATGCACCCCTACCAAGTATGGGGCAGTCCCTAACCATATGGCGGGTGTCGCCACACTCAAAGTAACCACGTGGCCGACGTGAGGGTGGAAATTGTGCAGTACGGGTACTCCGAGACCCCTGAACACCTGAAACTCGATGTAAAATCCGAGATGCAAGCTGAGTTGGCCGGCCCACAAAACCTCTACCATGTCGTACTCTTCCTCCAAAATAATGGCCAGTGGGTCTCCCCAATCTACGAGGTCTACTCACTCCTCTGTACTCTCCCTCCCGACCTTGTCTGTCCTCTCTCTCCTAGACCCACATGTCCCCTACTCGGCGAGGGGTCCTCACCACCCGCTGAACTGGGACCAATTGCTGTGTCGCCATGACACCTGGAACCTGATCAATGGTAACTCGCTTCTCTAGAGTGGGGGAGGCGGGAGTCTGGGTCCCTCCCCCGATCTATGAAATAGTCGGTTCAACCCAAATCAATCCCGCCTGAATCAATGTGCCAAACATGCTCAGGAATTATGCCAAAGTCTCCTGAAGGGCTGGAGTAGTAGTAGCTGTAGGCGTGTCAGGTGCCTGGACTTCGGCTGGATCTGCTGGTGGTACCTCGACGGCAGCTCACGCATGTGCTCTCACTGCACCACGTGCGCGTCCTCAGCCTCTACCCTGGCCCCGGCCTCTAGTGGCTGATGTAGGGGGCACGGGTGCCTGATCGTCCCGAGTAGCACGTATCCTCACCATCTGTGAGAGAATAGAAAATAGAGGTTTAGAATTGGTGTCAGAAATATTGTACGACAAGGAAAAATTGAAGTGAAGATTTTTCCTAAACAGTTACATAGCCTCTCGTAGATAAGTACAGACGTCTCAGTACTGATCAGCGAGACTCTAATAAACCGGCATGTGTTCCGTGAATCCTATGAACCTAGAGCTTTGATACCAACTTGTCACGACCCCAGTTCGCCCTCTGTGAACATGTCGTGATGGCACCTAGTCCCTATAACTAGTAAGCCTAGCAATGCGGAATATCAACATAACTTGCGAAATAATTAAGTAAAATAAAACTGGACAATCTAAAAGAAGGACTGCATATAAATGCCACTTGCCATATACAACCCAAAATAATACGGAAGTCTACGATAACACCCCAAAACCCGGAAACTCACAGGGAACACAGGATAACAGAATATAATACACTGATCTAACTCCACAATATCTATATAATTGTAAGGAAGGAATAAACTTTTCACAAAAGCTGGAATAAGATAGAGACTCCTGGTCTGGGGACGCGGCAGATGTACCTCAAAGTCTCTGTTGGATCTATCAACCTCGGGGATAGTGCACCTGAGTGGAGGTACCTGGATCTGCACATGAAAAATATGCACAGGAAAGGGCATGAGTACACCACAGCGGTACTCATTAAGTGCCAAGCCTAACCTCGGTCGGGTAGTGACGAGGAAGGTCAGGGCCCTACTGAGGTCAAACAATATAATAGGGATTAACAATATGAAAACAGGCAGTAATAACGAGTACAGCAGTGAAATAAGACAGGTCAAACAAGGCAATAACAAAAACACAAGAACAGCGTAAACACGGAATATGTACAGCTCGATAACAATGGTAACAATGAGGATCTCCCAGGATACCGTCATGTAGTCCTTTTCTCAACTGTCCAGTGGATCTCCCGGGATACCGTCCCGTAGTCCATCATATGTATATCCAAAGGATCTCCCGGGGTACCGTCCCGTAGTCCATCATATGTATATCCGAAGGATCTCTCGGGATACCATCTCGTAGTCCATCATATGTATATCCGAAGGATCTCCCGGGATACCGTCCCATAGTCCATCATATGTATATCTAAAAGATCTCCCGGGATACCGTCCCGTAGTCCATCATATGTATATCCGAAGGATCTCCCGGGATACCGTCCCGTAGTCCATCATATGTATATCCGAAGGATATCCCGGGATACCGTCCCGTAGTCCATCATATGTATATCCGAAGGATCTCTCAGGATACCATCTCGTAGTCCATCATATGTGCATGGGTATCTATCGGGAATCGAACCCGCAATCCCAAAGTAAATATGCAGGGGGATCTATCGGGAATCTAACCCACAGTCTCAAAGTAAATATGCAGGGGGATCTATCGGGAATCTACCCCGCAATCCCAAAGTAAATATGCAGGGGGATCTATCGGGAATCTAACCCGCAGTCCCAAAGTAAATAACCAAGGGGGGAGCTACCGGAATCCCACATCTGTAGTCCTAATGTAATTACGCAGCCACAACAAGAAGATATTCAGAAATAGAGTGAAAAAATACAAGGCAACGAGTAGTTCTAGCCTAACATGCTCCACGTACTACAATTAAAGCAACTTAGGCAAATAGGCAATTTAGGGCAACCAGGCATACTTTTCTAAGTTAACATAGACTAGAATTGCAAGTAGAATAAAACAGGCAAGAAAGAAACTCAGTCTGAATATTTAAAGTAAAATCGGATTTTCAATAATTAGCACAAGTACGCGTTCGTCACCTCACGTACAAGGCATTCAATTACGAAATATCACACCCTAAGGGGAAAGTTCCCCCACACAAGGTTAGAAAAGCCACTTACCTCGAACCGGCTCAAAATCAACTCGAAACCACATGTTTGCCACGAGTATCTGACTCCAAATGGCCCAAATCTATACAATTCAATTACATATCATAAATAACATCTCATGCAACTGATTTTCACTGTTTAATTCAAGCTAAAATGCGAAATTATGTAAAATGACCAAAATGCCCCTCAGGCCCATGTCTCGGAATCGGGTAAAAGTTATATTTTTCGGACAACCATTCACTCACGGGCTCATTCAACCAGAAACAATCAAAATCCGATGCCAAAAACCCCACAATTTTTCAGAATCTGGGATTGGGAAAATCTTATCCCTTTCCTATGGTTTCCCCCCCCCCCCACCTCCATTTTTGATAATTAAACCAAAGAAAACAACGGGAATTAATGGTCTAACAATGAATTAGGATTAGAAAATGTTACCTATGATCCTTCTCTTCAAAACCCACAGAAAATCGCCACTTCTTCAGCTCACACCCGATTTTTAGAATAACGAGATGAACTCTCGAATTTTTGGAATAAATCACACAGGAAATCCGCACATGCGGGCTCTATCACCGCACCCGCGAAAATAGCATCGCATGTGTGAAAATCACTTAAGTTACACTAGGGCAGCATCTGCGGTCGTTTGGTCGCGCCTGCGGAACCCAGGTCGCACCTGCGACCACTGGTCAAATATCCCCTCTATCACACCTGCAATCAAGCCCCACGCGCCTGCGAGTCCGTACCTGCGGAAAAACCTTCGCAGGTGCGAAGACACCAGAAGAGGCCTGGTTCAGCAGTAGCTATGTCCCAAATTTTCTCCCGTTAAGCATCTGAAACAACCCCGAGGCCCCCGAGGCCCCCGGGACCTCAACCAAAACCACTAAACAACCTTAACACCTCATTCGAACTAGGTTGAGCCTTAAAAACACGTCTCATAACATAAAAACATCGATTATGCATAGGTTCAAGCCTAGTTACTTAGGAAAATTCTAGAATTCACATCTGACGCCAAAACATGTCTAAACTCATCCGAATGACCTCAAATTTTGCACACACATCCCAAATGACATGGCGGAACTACTTCAACTTCCGAAATTCCATTCCGACCCTCGGATAAAAAATTCACTATCAGACCGGAAACTCTAAAAATTCAAACTTCGGCATTTCAAGATTAATTGAGCTACGGACTTCCAAAATACATTCCGAACACGCTCCCAACACCAAAATCACCTAACGGAGCTAACGGAACCGTCGGATTTCTATTCCGAGGCCGTATTCACATTGCTCCGACTACGTGCAACTTTCCAACACTTAAGCTCTCACTTAGGGACTAAGTGTCCCAAAACTCTTCGAAACTCAAAATCGAACATGCCAGCAATTCAATTTAGCAGAAATAGACTTGGGGAAAACAGTTAATAGGGGATCGGGGAATTAATTCTTAAGACGACTGGCCGGGTCGTCACAATTTCTATAGATTTTGAGGTTTAATTCGATGTTTATGATGTTATTTGGGTGGTTTAATTACTTGAATAAGTCCGTAGGATGTTTATGAGGTTGTGCGTGTATTCGGATTTGAGCCCCGAGGGCTCAGGTGAGTTCCGGGTAAGTATCGAAGTTCAAAACTTGGTAAAAATCTGGTGTCTTATTGATGTTGCTGGTGTCCAGGTAATTGTGTGCGAACGCACATGGTAGTGTGGGGTCTGGGGGTCTGGGTAAACTATACTCTATGCGAACGCAACCCCAAGGGTGCGAACACAGACCTATAAGGAGAATACCCTATGCAAACACATCAACCAGTCGCGAACGCACAGGGTCAAAAGGTCTAGGGGACTGGGTGGTGCGAAGCCTGTGCGAACGCACCAGTTGGGGCGCGATCGCGGAGGGTAAGTTAGGATAGCCTGTGCGAACGCAGTGCACATGCTGCGAACGCACTGAGTAAGATCGTCCAGTTATTTCTAAGTCTAAAAACATAACCACTACGGGATTTTTACCAAAATTCATAAACCCTCTTCTTCTCCAAATTCATAGAAGGCCCGGAATGTTCCATGATGTTTTCGGCTTGCAGTATGGTATTGAAGGAATGAGAGAAATAGACTGCGGGATTGTAGGAAGATTTCCAAGATGGGTAAATCAGTCGAAGAAGTTAATGCACGAGCAAGGAGGGCATGAGACGGTTTATGGTTTGGAGACAACGTGGTCTCGTGATATAAGGTCTCTCAAGAGGAGGGCGGATTTGAGTTCACAATGTTTGGATGAGGCTATTGTTATTTCTAAGTCGGGTAAAGGATAAATTGGGAGAAAATAGATTGGTTAGCCATGGTTGAAATGGCACATTTACGGTAGTGATCAGTTCCTTCAGAGCAATTAAGTTATGCATGTGATTTGTGACGGTATGTCCGAGGCTTGTCGGTCACCGTGATAGATTTTATTTGGAAGCATTCAAGTACTATGACATGTCATGGGTGGGCGGATCCCGGAAGGATTATGGTGGTATAGACTACTACATAAGGATTTTCATGTATTGTGATTGTGGAATTCACTCGTGTGTTGTGGTGGTTCTCTTGAATTGAGGTAAGTAAAAGGTTTCTATATGATGAAGTGTTCACCCTATTAGTGGTTCAGGAGTTATGATGGAATTCTTGTGCTATTTCACATTGGCATGTCAGGTGCAGTAAGTAGTATGGAATTGGAAGTAAGGATCAAGATTGCGATTCGGTGTTAACAAGGATTTCATTAGCTCAGATGAGCAAGGAAAAGGGGTTTGAATGTTTAGAGTAAGTTGGTGTTGTCTTCAGTGTCACCTGAGATCGGTGTTTGGTGAAAGAGGCTTTGCATCCTAGTTATGGGTTCTTGATTTGTTTTACAGCGTCAGTACGGCCAGTGGTGGACGTGCAGACTTGCTACCTTGTGTGGAAGGTCGTAGGAGCGTGACCACCGGATGATCGTATGAGTATGACATGTAGTCACTTAATGGATTGAAGATTTGGACTGAGTATAAAGAAGTGTAATATTGCTTATTTGAGGATTTATGCCTGGAAGGCGTTCGGTTCATCTGGTTGTGGATTGTGGGGTGTTTGTTCCATCTATGACGGTTGTTCTTGTGTATTATGAGAGGAAGTGGGTTAATATGGACCCAGGTAAGGCTATCAGTCTAGTGCAGTCCGAGCAGAATCGGCTTGAGGGTTGTGAATGGATTCAAATATGATTACGGGATCTATATGAGTCAGATGTGTTCATTTCAGTATAGAGCTCCTCAAGGAGGGGTATTGGAATATTGGATGTTGTTCCGCCTTCGTTCATTTCATGTAATATTATGATTGTGTCGTATGGTGTTATGCACTTAGCGTGCTTGTGATCGGTATTCAGTATTTTGTGGTAATGAGCAATTTAGCTTGGTGTGTATCTCCTTATGTAAATTTCATGTGTGGATCGGGTTGCACCCCGCAACAATGTGATGTTGAGTAAGGTTCCCTATATCTATTTTCTTGTGTTTTGCTTCCCACTTTTTGGAGGAAGATTCATATTAATTGCGTGAGTTGAGTAGTTCCTTTCATAATTCATTTTCTTTATGTATTGCGTTCGAGTCGTGGCCTACTGGCTCATTGTGGTATCGTGTGAGACTGTTGGTCATGTCTGGGGTGATTTGTTGCCTGAGCAGTTCATACTGGGAGAGACGAGGGATCAGTGCGATAAGATTATATGAAGTATATTAAAGGACAAATACCATTATTTGGTTGGTAATGAGGTGATGATTCTAGAAAAGAGAAGAGATTCAGTAGTTGGTTAACTCTGCAGTTGGTTGTGAATTTCTATACATCTCCTCCGTTGTGTCGGTATCGTAAGCGTATGGAAGGACCTATATATATGTCATGAGGTGCATTGGGAGCATCAGGTTCATGGAATTTTGGCTATGGGAAAGTCATTGTGGTTAGGTGATGAATTATGCGGTGCATGGTGCTAATTTAGCAAAGGCATGCAGTCATGTTCTGGTACATCGTGTGGTAGTTGGTACGGTGTTCATATATTGGAAACAGGCCTGGCATAGGATTTCGGATGTTGAAAACCTGGTTCTAAGGCCCATTTTCCGAAATAAAAAAGGATATCGTCAGAATTGTTTGAGCAAAGGTACTCAACAGGGTTGTGGTATCACGGGCAGGTGCACGAGGTGTTAAACAGTGATTTCAGACAACTCCAGAGCAGTTCGTAGCACGTTCGAGGACGAACGTATGTTTAGGTGGGAGAGAATGTAACGACCCGACCGGTCGTTTTGAGATCTAACGCGTCGTTTGGAGGTTTGAGTCCATGAGTAGCTTCATTTCAGGTATTATGACTTGTAGGTGTGGTCGGAATTCAATTTCGGGAAGTTTAGAGTTAACTTGGAAAGAAAATTCTCATTCCGGAAACCTTAAGTTGGAAGAATTGACTAAGATTGGAATTTTGAGTGAACGACCTCAGAATTAGGATTTGAAGGTTCCAGCAGGTTCCTATGATGATTTCGGACTTGGGCGTATGTTCGGATCAGGTTTTGGATGACCTGGGAGCGTTTCGGCGCATATTGTGGAAGTTAGCATTTAAGAAGAATTTCATAAGTCTGGGTTGAAGTGTATTTTAGTGATATTGATGTACGTTTGGTATTCCGAGTCTGGAAATAGCTCTGTATGGTGATTCTGGAGTTAAGAGCGCGATCAGAAGTGAATTCGGAGGTTCGTAGGTTATTTTGAAGTCATTTGGCTAAAGATAGAAATTTGAAGGTAATTGAGAAATCCGACTGGAAGTGGAAATTTTGATATCGAGGTTGGATTCCGATTCTGATTCCGAAAGTTGGAACATGTCTGTAATGTTGATTGTGACTTGTGTGCAAAATTTGGGGTCAATCGGACGTGATTTGATAGGTTTCAGCATCGAATGAAGAAGTTTGAAATTTCAAAGTTCATAATGCTCGAATTAGAGTGTGATTCGTGGTTTCGGCGTTGTTTGATGTGATTTTATGCCTCGAGAAAATCCATGGGATGTTATGGGATTGAGTCGTGTGGTTGGACGGGGTCTCGGGGGGCATCAGGTGTGTTTCGGGGTAGTTTCGGGTCAACTTTGAGTAAATTATTGCGGTTGTTTTCTGGTGCAGCTGGTATGCATTGCGATCGCGGTCATGGGTACACGATCACATAAAAGGAATAATTGGAGGACAGGAATTTGGCTTATGTGATCGCAGGTAGGGGAGTGCGATCGCATAGAAGGAAAATTTGAGGCTGCTGGATTATGGCTTATGCGTTCGCATGGTGTAGTATGCGATCGCACAGTGCATTTTGAAGGCTGTTGGATTTTTGGCTTATGCGATCGTGGGGGTATGTGTGTGATCACATTGTGCATTATTGGAGGCAGCTGGGAATTGGCTTATGCAATCGCAGTTTGAGGGATGCGATAGCATAGAAGGGTCGCCTGGTCAGTGAAGTATTTTAAACGGAAATTTGGCCATTCTTCTCCCATTTTCATTTGGTGTGGCGATTTTGGGGTGCTTCAAGGGAGGATCTTCATCAAGCAACTTTAGGTAAATGATTTCTTCCCATCTTTGAGTTAAAACACTTGGATTATACATAGATTAGGCATGAAATTGGTGGGAATTTAGGATCTTTTGAACAAAGACCTAGAATGTGTATTTTTGAATTTTAATCATGAATTTGGGCATGGGATTGAGAGAAAATAATATATTTGAGTTTGCAAGGTATGGGTAATCATTATCTTCGAAAAGTTTCGGAATCCGGGCACGTGGGCCCGATGGTAATTTTGTCAACTTTCTGAGCGGAGTTGGAAATTTATATAAATTAAATTGTTATAAGTATTAGAGTATATTTTCATTGGTTTGCCCGTTATTTGGATAGTTTTGGGGCGTTGTGCATCAATTTGAGTCGCTGGAAGGGCTTGGAGGCCGGTTATGAATCTTCGGAGCAAGGTAAGTCTCCTTTCTAACCTTCTGAGGGGGGATTTTCCCCATAGGTGAACTAATCGAATATGTGCTACTATTTGTGGGGGCTACGTACGCACGAGGTAACGGGAATCCGTGCGTAGCTACTATAGTGCTTGTGTCTGGGAAGTCTAGGACCCACTAGCATGCTTTACTTTTTGTACTTGTAATTTTGCTAATAAAATTATACCGTTAAAATTATCGAATTAGTAGTTGAATACCTAAGAAGGTTGAAGTTTATCTTCCTTAATCATCTAGAAAGAGAATTGATTTTTCTGGGATAATTGTTTTCCTAATAAAGCATATTTTATTTGCTGTACTTGTAACCTTACTGATAAATTTATAATATTTAAACCTTATCGAACTTGGAAAATGAATTTCCAGAAAGGAGTTAAGTACCATCTTCGTGTCCATTAAAAGAGAATTTTATCACTTCCTTGATTAACTGTTTTCCTGATAAAATGTGAGTTTATTGTGTGAATAACTGTATTTGTGATAACCTGAGTCGCATGTATGATTCGTGAGCAGGGTAACTCTATTATTTATATATGACCGCATCGCATGATCAATTTGCAAGCGGGGTAATAGATGCATCTATGGTTCGAGCCGTTCGACCCTTCGGCAATGCACATTTTATTATTGTTGGTCCGCGTCGTTCGACCCTCGGCATTTCTTGCGCACGATAATTGCTGCGTACTTTCTGTGATTTATACCTATTTACTGTCTTGGGAATTATAGATTGTCAATTTAACGAAGATTTGAAATCTTCAATGTGAAAGAAGTCGCTATTTCATATCACAACATATAAAATTGCCTATGATATTCATGCCTAGTGTCACCCTTGATTGCATTAAATTGACCTCTAGCAAGTGTCAAATTTGACCTCTCGTCACTACCTCTTCGAGGTTAGGTGGGATACTTACTATGTACACGTTATTTTCGTACTCATGCTACACTTGATGTGCATTTTTATTGCACAGGTACATTCATAGATAGTGGCCCTGCTTGACGCAGTGATGTGACTGATATGTTGCTGCGTACTTTCTCTGATTAATACCTGTTTACTGGCCTGGGAATTATAAATTGTCAATTTACATAACAAAGATTTGAAATCTTAAATGTGAAAGAAGTCGCTATTTCCTATCACAACATATTAAATTGCCTATGATATTCATGCCTAATGTCACCCTTGATTGCATTAAATTGACCTCTAGCAAGTGTCAAATTCGACCTCTCGTCACCACCTCTTCGAGGTTAGGCGGGATACTTACTGTGTACACGTTGTTTTCGTACTCATGCTACACTTGCTGTGCATTTTTATTGCACAGGTACATTTATAGATAGTGACCCTGCTTGACGCAGTGATGTGACTGACTTGGAGACTTAGACGAGCTGCACCATCCGGAGATGACCCGCAGCCGGCAAAGTCTTCCTCAGATGTATTGTATTTTATTTTAAATTCCTTGTCCAATTTGTATTCCGGACAAGTATTGTAGTACATGTATAATTCCTAGAAAATTTGCTCATGCACTTGCGATACTGGGTTCTGGGATAATTATGGGATTTATTCACTATTTAAATTTGCTAAAGATATTGTTGTTTACTCAGTGAAAGTTCGCTAATTATTATTTAAGAAAATGAAAAAGGAATGACTTCAAGAATTTTAAAATAAAGATTGTATTTATTATTAAGTGTTGGCTTTCCTGACAGTGGGGTCCGGCGCCATCACGACCTTAATGGATTTTGGGTCGTGACACTTTATCTCGAACTACTTGTCCAGATTCATTCAACTTATTTCTTAACATCCATTTTGTTCCTACAATAGATGAATTTGAAGGTTTTGGAACCAGTTCCCACATTTATTTATTTCAAACTGATCAAGTACATCTTTCATTGCTTTGATCCAGTGAACATCTTTCAGTGCTTCATCCACTTTCTTTGGCTCAAGTTGAGAAATTAGAGCTATATGTGGTTTGAGCTTTTGTGATCTTCTGGTAGTGATTCCTTCCTGTGGATCTCCGATAATGAATTTGTGAGGATAACCAGGTTCACTTTTCCATTCATTTGGAGGGTTTAGGGAAGGTTCTCTTTCCACATTAATCGACTGATCTATTGGGGAAGATTCGTGATCTTCAATATACTCTTCAGTTGACTGAGTTTGCTGACCAGTTGACTCATTTTGATAATCTTTTCCTACAACAACAGACTTAGGGACAAAAATTTCCTCATCTTCAGGAAGTTTTTCATTCCATGAGCGAGGATTAGTATCAACGAAAATAACATGAATTGATTCTTCAATGCATAAGGTTCTTTTATTATAAAACTTATATGCTCTACTTGAGGGAGAGTCTCCAAGAAATATACCTTCGTCACTTTTAGGATCAAACTTACCCATATTGTCCTTTCCATTGTTGTGAATGAAGCATTTGCATCCAAATGGGGGAAAATAGCCGATGTTGGGTTTCTTACCATTCCATAGTTCATATGGAGTCTTTTTAAGAATTGGTCGAATCAGACACCTATTGATGATATGACATGCTGTGCTCACATCTTCTGCCTAGAATTGTGAGGTAAATTCTCCACAATCATGCTTCTTGACATGTCCTGTAAAGTTCTATTTTTATGTTCTACCACACCATTATGTTGTGGTGACCTTGGTGAAGAGAAGTTTTGAGAGATTCCTTGGCATTGCAAAAATTTTCAAAAATTCTCCTCTATGATCACTTCTGATTGTGGAAATGTAGTACCCGTTTTCTCGTTGAACCTTCTTACAAAATACTTCAAAATTTCTTAGAGCTTCATCTTTATAACTTAAAAACATAACCCATGTAAATCGAGAAAAATCATCCACAATAACAAAAGCATATTTTCTACCACCTATACTAGCAGTTCTAGTTGGACCAAGTAAATCCATATGCAATAGTTGAAGAGATTTAGAGGTAGAAACAATGTTTTTGATTTTGAAAGATGATCGAGTTTGTTTACCTAGTTGACATGCATCGCAAATATGATCTTTTGAAAAATCTAGTTTTGGAAGACCAATGACAAGATCATGTTTAGAAAGTTTTTGAATAGTATGCATGCTATCATGACATAGCTTTTTATGCCAGACCCAGGGATCATCAATCATAGAAGCAAGACAAATTTGATCCCCAAGATTATCTATATTGCTAACAGTATAGAAATTTACGTCTCTATTAACTCAGAGAATGACCTTACCAGATTCGTCTTCTATAACCAACCGTGTTTATTAAAGCGAACCCCATAGTCATTATCACATACTTGACTAATAGTGAGAATATTGTAACCAAGTTCATCAACCATGTATACTTCGTCTACATCACATGTTTAGCTCAGAGGAACTTTTCCAACTCCAATTACATTACCTTTTGATTTATCTCCAAAGTTAATTGTTCCTCATCTAGTTTGGTGACTATTTTGAATAATTGTTTGTCACCAGTCATATGTCTAGAACACGCGCTGCCGAGATACCATTTTCCTTTTCGATTCTTCTTGCGGTGTTCCTGCAAAACAAAATTACTTGTTTTAGGTACCCAAGACTTCCTGGGTCCTGTATGGTTAGGTTTTTGAGTGTTAATTGATTAAAGGATTTAGGTCGCCAGACCCATCTCCTGTTATCCTTGAATCTGCAACGATTAGAGGTGTGATCACGTTTACCACATAAAAACATGATGGATTACTGGGATTTTCAGAGCCTTTTTCTGCTCTGATTTTTTTCCAGCATTGGTTAGTATTGTGACCATTTTTACCACAAAAGGAGCATGCATGAGATTTTCTAGAATTATGAGGAGTAGTCTGATTTGATTTGACAGAACTATGACTTGTGGATTTTTGCAATCCATCCAGTTGAAGTTGAAGTTCATTTACTTCATCTTGAAGCATATCACACTCAATTTCACAGACTTCCAGCTTTAAAGCCCATTCTTTCTTTTATCTTTTGATCCGTCTGGGTTCATTTAGAACTCTTTCAATATCTGCAAGAGCAATATCAACAAATTCTTGAAGTTCAAAAAATTTGGGACATGTAGGAAGACGTACCTCACTAGTTTCCTTGTCTTCCATAAGGCCAAGTTCATTTGGGTTATCTTCCTCATCTGCTTCTTCATCTGCCATCAGCCCAAGCTCCCCTGAATCTTCATTTTCATCAATAGCCATGAAACACATATTTGTATTTTCTTCATGGTCAGATTCTTCTTCATCACTCCAGGCTCCAAAGGGATTCTTCTTTTGCATATTTTTGCTGAGCTTCTTCTTCAGTTCAGGACAATCAGCTTGAATGTGTCCAAATTTTCCACATTCATAGCACCTTCCATCATTTTTATCAGTTTCATTATTTATCCTTCCTTTTCTGAAGTTTGACTTCCCTCTTTAGCTATTTCTATTTTTCCTCATCATGCTTGTTACAACTTGAAAAAGCATGGCTTTGTTTTCATCTTGTTCTCCCCCTTCTTCTTCCTCTTCATTTTCTGGTTCAGCCACAGTTGCTTTAAAAGCAACTACTTTCTTCTTTTCTTGTTTAATTTTCCTATCCAAGTAAGTTTTCTCAAAGGCAATTAGATCGCCTCTAAGTTCATCATAGGACATTTTGTCAAATTCCTGACATTCCAGGGCGATGACCTTTGGCTGCCAAATTGTGGGTAGACTTCTAAGAAATTTTCTGACATGTTCTTCACTTTTAATTGGTCTGCCAAAAGATTTCAGTTCCCCAAGGATTTTGCTAAATCTTGAGAATATCTCTTCCACTGATTCTACATCCTTCATTTGAAATAGCTCATAGTCGCGAACTAGAAGATTGATTCTTGTTTCTTTCACCTAGTTGGCTCCTTCATATGTGGCCTCCAATTTATCCCATATTTCTTTAGCAGCTTCACAACTTGAAATCCTTTCATATTCACAACTTGAAATCTTTTCATACTCTTCTCCACTGATAGCATTATATAGTAGATTTTTTGCTTTGGCATTCACTGTTATGAAAATAACTTGTTCGTTAGTGTAATCATCTAAGTCAAGTGGATCAGTTAATACGGTAACTTGACCATTTGCATCTTTCTTTGGTAGAATTAGAAGATTTCCCTTTTTGATTACACGCCAAACTTTGATGTCATATGACATTGTATATGTTTCCATAGGAACCTTCCAATGAGAGAAGTGTTGTCTGCTGAAGTAGGGAGGTCGAACCTGAGAAGTTTCTTCTTGAAATAGTGCACCAACGATAGTGTTAGATCCCATGATCTTTTTCTCACTAGCTGTTAAGTAAAGTTTGTGAGCCTGGATCTGATACAAATTGAAAGTACAAGAGGGAGGAAGGGGGGATTGTGGTCTATTAAAAATTAGTTGACTAAGGATGAGTTTAGCCGATTAGATCTTGTACAAAATGCAGATAGAGATAAGAAAATTGAATAGTAAACAAAACAACATGCAACAATTTTTATATTGGTGTGGTACTTACGTCCAGTTTCCATTGGATCACAAGGGTTCTCTTAGATCTTGAAAATAATTACAGCAATGATGGTTTTAACTCGCTCACCACCAACGAAGTTTAGCAACTATATATTCTGAATGTTGACACGACTCTCTTTTGTGTTCTAACATTTCTTCTTTTATGACACTGGTAAACTGAAGAATACACTGCTTATGCTAAGAAGTAGAGAGACTTAGAAGACAATGTTTGTAGTTGCACAAGTCTTCTTTATGAACTGAGAAGTCTTCTTATAGGAGAGTTTGAGAGCCGTTGCAATTTATCTTGATTAAGGCACAGAATTCTCTAAGAGATTTGACCCAAGGGGTGCCTCTCGGATCCTGCACTTGAGATGGACTAGATTCGTTCATGACTTTCCTTGTCACGTCCTTATTTTATGGAGAGATTTGAGCCTTCGACTTTGCTTATTGAAGATCCCGGATATTCTTTGATCTTCACTCGATATATTTCCTTGTTTGATAGTCTTGATATCATTTGATTGAGACTGAGAGGCAAGGCAGATTTGGTTTCCTTTTTTACGGCTTCTTGTCCTTTGATTCAGCATCATCTCTTTTGGTTAGACATCATTAGCTTCTTTGAAAACTTTCTTTCATTTTGTTGATACCTTAATTTCTGCAATCAATGTAGATAGGTTGTCATCATTGAAACTTAGATTTAGATTTAACAAAGGGCTCGAAAGAGAACACTGCAGTGAGCGAGAAAGATAAGTGGTGTGTACCCAAAGAAGGCCAAGAAGAAATTTTCTGCATGGATATGTGCATTAGTTCAGGCACGAGGAATGGAGCCTGTTTTCGACTCAGACCCCGACTAGATGTCCAGGGAAGTTTCCTTTACCTTATATTTTTTAATTGTGTGCCATGTGAACATGCCACAATTTAAAGTATGGGGTGGGGGATATTTGTATGTATGTATGTATGTATGTATGTATGTATGTATTTAGTTTTTTGTTAGTTGTAGGAGTTAGAGATAGAAAAAGTTGAAAAAAAAAGTTTTAAAGTTTTCGATTTTTCCCGATGATGGATATCATCGACATGTTTCTTGAGGAGTTAAAGTCAAAGGAAAAATAACAAAAAGATTTTCTTTTATTTTGTTTTACTTTTTTCTTTTGTTAGGTAGTGTAATGACTCCCCTTGGGTTTTCTTTGTGTCGCGATTCTTTTCCAAGGATTTTTATTTGAATCGGGTGTAGTTAATTTTCTTTTCTTTTCTTATGAGTAGCAAATATTGTGTTGTTGTGATAAATGAAAGCAATATCTCTTGACTTTATCATGTTTTGAGAATAGTAAGTGCTTTAATTGTGACGCTTAGGCTCAGTTTTTGACTCTTGTTTAAGTACCTTAAATTGTATGATCTTAACTTTGCTTAACTGCTTTGACTAGAATGTCTTGTTGAGGCCGATCCTGAGTCAATAATTTCCATGTGTGTGTGAGATTTTGTGTTATTTTGTGCATTGCATTTTATGTCTAGAACTTGCCCCGTGTGTTGGCAAAGCGAAATGGTAGTTTTTTTCAGTCTTGAAAGGAATATATTTCTTTGTTGAGTCAGTTATATGCTTCTATGCACCTAATTGTTATGTATCTTAATTAAACCCTTTGATCCTATTATCTTATTTCTTTGGTAACCACATTACAATCCTTACCCATTTCTTTGGATTGACCATCTATTTGAACCTTTTGCCTCTCGTGAGCACTTGAATTTGTTATGAACTTTGTAAAATTAAAATGTGTGGGGGGGGGTTTGGTTTGGCTTTTGAGTGGAACTAATGAAATAGGAGAAATGTGCATTATTTTGATAAAGCAAGAGCCACTTGAACTGAAAAAGAAAAAAAATAGTTGTATTGTTGTGTAAAATATTCCTCGATAGTGGTAACTCTTGATGTATTTGTGCTTAAAGAAGTTGGGAGTTGACGTATATTGATGTGTGTTGATACCTAATTTTGCCCTCATATATTTTAGATAGTATATATACTTTCAAAATATCATTTTTCATCATTACTTAATCTACAAGTTATACAACTATTTTTCTATAAATTTCCATAATGTTAAAGCTTTAAAATTAATTTTTCTTGCATTTAAATTACTTCAATATGTACTAATTAGCCCTTTGAATTATTTTGTGACGACTTATTCATCCATATTTACATCCACCTATATGTTTCATAATATTTTGCCTTACTCTATATAATCATATGTGTGTTTAAAAGCTATTTTACAAAATTTTGTAATAATAGCCTATATTCTATACATAATTTTATTTATTATATTATGCATACTAAAATAGATTTTCTCATATTTTAATAATATTAAGCTGTTATTTTCAAACATTTTACTGCACGAATATTATTTTTTATTTATTTATTATTCCTTTTTATGATTTATTTTTAATGAATTTCGTGTATTTAAATTCCATCCCAATACAAGGCTAATTCTTAAACAAATCAGACCCAAAACCTTCGGCCCACTCCACTTCACCCTTCAGCAGCCCAACCAAACGAACCCTTTAAAATTCGGTCGTGACCTATTGCACTTAGCCCGCCCCATCGACTATTCAATCCTGGCCGTTGATCTTCAATGATCAACGACTCATAATAAATCCCAATCTCTCCTTATAACCACTCGCCCAAACCCTAGAAACCCATTTCCCCCACCCAAGCGCCTTTGTATTCTCTCATCTCTCCACTTCACAAACCCTAGCCTCCTCACTTAAATCACAACCCCAATCTGATATCACATGGAAATATTCCATGTTTCCATTCCTTTCTTGCATAGACAGAGATTCTTACCATCTCTTAAGCATTACAATGTGTTTGGCACTGATTTATTTATGGAAGTTCATCAACATGCGTTCATTCGACTCTGATTCTGTATTATCGCCATGTTCTTGACTTGATACATTCACCACCACGTTATATGGGTCTGATTCAGTGAGATTTTTTTAACTATTTGGTTCTCCATCTTGAACTAGGGTTTACCTAATTTTTCTCCTAATCAGATTCTAAATCGATTCTGCATGCTATTATTTACTTTATTATGTTTGATTGACCGTGTTTCCTTGTTTGTTCGTCCAATTTTACTGCTATATAAACCCCTCCCCTAATACCCTTTAACGAACTTTTAATCATTGTTGCTCTCTCATATTCTCACTCACTCGTTACTTTTCTGAATCTACTGCTCTTGGCTGGATGAAAGTCAAGGCCATCGAAACCCTCTCTAACGTCCACCCTAATGCGAGCACTGCTCAGAGCTCATTTGAGTCTCTTGTGAACTCTGACGCACTAGGATTTGGGTCTTCTGGCTGTTCTCTTTGCTGGTGATATGCGAGTTATTTCTAACACTTAGCCTTCTCTTCTATTTGTTTGTTGAATCTGCAAATTAGTGAGTGTCTTGACTTTTGCAATTCTATCCTCTTTTGCTTGTTTCCAGTGCTTCGCATATCCATGTTGTTCGAACCAATATGACTCAATATTATGTTGTAATCATTGGCATATTACTTGTATTGTAGCTATTCTGCAATTCTGAATGTCTTAGTGTCACATCTTGCCTAATTATTTATATTCCTATATGTTCACCTTGAATGACTTTATATCTTTAAGTTCGTTTTGTTGTTCTGTTGTTTATTGTGAGTTTTTCTCATGCCTGTCTTTGGATTCTAGCATTGAAATTCCTAAGGAATCATCTCTTACCTAGAACTCGCCTTAATGAATTTCTATTGATAATTCCTTTATGTGAATTCTATTTTATATCTGCTTACATGGACCATAATTATTGTCGCAAGGTTTAACCAAACATATGGCTTTAAGAATTGTAATGTGGTGTTTAGCAAACTCTGTGATCTTTGGTATTGCCTAGGTTCCCAGTTGAATCCTAATACATATGTTTTCTGAACTATGCCTGGTTGACTGGTATGTTCTGAAATCTGTCTGCTCTGCTTGACCTTAAGTTGGCAATACCTTCTACCATGTTATTTTTTGAACTTGAGAACCTCTGTGTTACACTCAGCACAATTAAGATTCTTATTAGCTGCTATCGACCATGCCTACTTGCTTGTTTACTTGTCATTCTTTGACTATGATCATGTTAGACCTTCATGCCTTAAATTCCTAGTTTTGAGTCTCTTTTAAGCTAATTCATGCTTTACTATAATCTTGTTGTTTTGAAAACTAAGCATGTAGGCTTACTATATTGACCTAAGTAATATGCCTCCTCAACTCTGCTAATTTTGCACATGTTATACCCTTTCGCTTGTTATGAACCTATATTGTCGGTCTTTATGCTAAAACGACTCTATTAAGGTTGTTCTCTATTGATCCTTCAGTTTCCATAATTAGACCCTCGGTTTGAAACTGCCTTGAGTTGTTTATTGTTTGAAACTTCTTTAGAAGCTGTCTTTATCCTGTGATAATCAATCATGCCCCCTAAACTTGGAAAATGCAAGCATGAACTCGTCTTGTGTGTGTCCTGCCAACATGTCACATGAATTTTTTCTGTACGTCTTCGTGATAATTAGATTTAAAGTCCTACGAAATTGGTGTACGGACTTCCTTCCTTGTTTAGTTAGTTCAACATATAGCATGTTGCTTGTAATCATGTGTGAATCCTTCGTTTGGGCTTGGTGTCTGTTCTATTTGATGTTGGGCCTAGCAGTTGGATTCAGAATTTCTGTTGGTCTTATGAGCTAGGTTTTGAGTCTACTGGAGCTGTCGAATGCTTAGGAAAAGCATTGGATCATCTGTACTGGGCCTATCATTGGGCCTATAGTTGTCTTCTTCCGCAACAATTCGTATTTCATTTGTATTATTTCATTCGAGCTGTAATAACTTGTAATAATAAATGATGGGGATGTTAACGAAAGGGGGCTGGGGTATTCTAATACTTGCATAAAAGGGTAGAAAACACGCCTATAGAGTCTATGTACTCTATTTGCTATTACATCTAGTATTCCTATTTGTTGCACACTAATAGGAATCACGCACATACTTCACTTAACTTGTCAAATATGCTACACTTGTTTCCATGACTACTATTCAACGCTTCTAGATAGCATGCCTATAGGACACAATAACACATGTTTTTGCTAATGTCCACCTAGATATCATGTCTATAGGGTGTCAATTAATTAATCAATCAACCGCTTCTATTGCTCTTAGCACGCTGATCCTTTAGACATCATGACTATAGGATCTTAATCAATCTATCGACTATTGCTGTTATTTTCATTGAACTGGCCCGCCTAGATGACATGCCTATAGGGATAAAGCATCATAGAATAAATATCAATTGTCTATTGTTAGAAATCCTGCCTATAGGATATTGTCATCTGCCTAAGAAACATGTTTATAAAATCAGTGTCGTAAACCCTGAGTTTTCGAACATCCGTACCGCCTCATCGCACAAACAATGTAGATGTCATGCCTATAGGTTTGTAATACCTTTAATCTGCAAATTCGTTAGTTTAAAGCTGCAACGCTGCCTATACGACGCTGGAAATCAGAATCACATAGAAACTATGCATATAGGACTTAGTGACTCTAATGCGTCTGAAATTGTCTACTGCCTAACTGCCCGCGTGCATTTGTTATGTTTGGAGGTTAACGTGATCCTTTAATTGTACTTATGCGTAGTCCTACATGTTTTCAAGTGCGCTAGTTTTATCATTTTGAGCATCCTAAATGAAGTCCAGAACCATCCAAATAGAGGTCCAAAGACTCCTGGACCATAGGTATGGGACGGGTAGTGCACCCATAGGGTACGACCTGGAATTGAATTAGAGCGTCTTTAGGTAAACAACTTTAACATAGTAATCGGGTAGCAGAAGATGATAGTCTGTGCCCGCTGAATAATATGAGCAACCCCACCCTAAGGGAGTTACGGAGTATTATTTATATTGCACGAGGTGATCCTTTAGGCTAAAAAACTTAGGCCCCCTCTTTACATATTTGTTCACCATAGTTGTATCCTTGTAGCCGTTAAGATATGTGTTGGTTCTCACGTGCCCTAATAAGACTCTTCGACTTCTAAATTTTCCTTTATTTATTTGATCACCTAGTCTAATCACATAATCCACATAGTTTAATTTTCGGTGCAAAACAAGTTTGGCAGCTCGCCAGTGGAGGTGAGTTGGATGGTGCATGAACCGTGAAATCTAATTGACAGCAAATGCAATGTCAGGTCGAGTGATAGAGAGGTATTGAAGAGCACCTACAAGCTGACGATATTGCTTTTGATCCGTAGGGGCAGATCCATCACCAAGCTTAAGTATAACATAGGCTGCAAGAGGTGTGGTAACACCTTTGGCATCAAGCATATTGAACCGATGAAGAAGATCAGTAATATGCTTCTTCTGGAAGAGATAAAGAGCTGTGGTAGTTCGACAAACTTCAACACCAAGAAAATAAGTGACCGCAGTCAAGTCTTTGAGCGAGAAGCGGGCAGCAAGCGCTTTGTTGACTTGAAGTATCTTGGTGCTGAATGAACCCGTTAAAATAATATCATCTACGTACAAGAGTAGGAAAAGAGCAAAACATGGACCACACATTGTAAATAGAGAGGTATCTGATTTGGAACCAACAAACCCAATGGGACATAATGAAAATTTTAAACTCAATATACCAAGCTCTAAGTGCTTGACGAAGACCATAGATTGCCTTGCGAAGTCTGGAAACATGAGAAGGGTACTGATGATTCGCAAAACCAAGGGGTTGTTCTACGTAAACTTCCTCGTTTAAAGTGCCTTGCAAGAAGGTATTATTGACATCAAACTGATAGAGAGACCATTTGAAATAAGTGCAAATGTGAGAATGAGGCGAATGGTAGTAGGATTGACTATGAGACTGGATGTGGAGTTAAAGTCAATGCCATGGCGCTAATAGAAACCTTTTACAACTAACCGAGCCTTTAAACGATCAATGATGCCATCCATATACTTTTCGTTTGACCCAAAATGCCCACTTGTAGCCAATAACATTTTCTGTGGAAGAGAGAGATATACCTCTTCCTGCATTGCCTCTCACCATTCTTTAGATTTAGGGCCTGCTTATATATGTGAGGAGTAATCATGGAACCTGTGGATACAACTAAAGCCGAGTAGTCAAGAGGCTTCTTTGGTTTAAAGATGTTATGCTAAGAACGAGTAACTATACGAGCTGGTTCAGGAGTAGGGCTACTTACCTGCTATAAAGGAGAATCATTTTCACTCAATGCCGGAGTACAGGTAGACTGTGATTGAACTAGAGACTCGTGAGAACTGGTGATTGAGGGCAAACTAGAAGTAGCATGTGGTGAAATAATGGTATCTGATGGCTACAACCGAGGAGCGCTGACATGACAGGGATAGAAGAAGATCATGTGAAGTGATTGTAGTACTGTTCTGATCATGAAAGGTAGGGTTGATTGATTGGTGAGTATAACATCAAGCCAGATGTGGAGATTAGATTCAGTTAGCCTTGGTAAAGAGAATAACATGGTGGCAAAAGGGAAGTTATTTTCTAAGAAAACAACATGGAGAAAAAGGAAAATCTTAGAGGTAGAAGGATCAAAATATTGGTAGCAATGGTATTTGGTAGAATAGCCAAAAAAGACACATAGTTTGGATTTTGGACCATGTTTATGGTTGGTATAGGGACGTAGCCAAGGATAGCACAAGCAACCAAATGTGCAAAGTGATTTATAATTTGTTGGGGTATGAAACAAAGATTCATATGGAGATTTGCGTTGTAGTATCGGCGTGGTCATTCTCTTTATAAGATAGACAGTTGTTCATAAGGCCAGTATGCAAGTGGTGTGGAGGCTTGATGTAATAGAGTCAAAGTTGTTTCCATAATATGATGATGTCGTTGTTCAACACTACTAACTCTTTGAGGAGTGTAAGGGAGTGAGAAAAGGTGTAGAATTCCCATGTCTGAAAGTGTTTTTGTGAGACCCTCATATTCTCCACCACCACCAGAATAAATGGTAAAAATTGGAACACAAAAATATTTTTCAACAAGCAATCTAAAGTTGATAAAATTTAAAACAACATCAAATTTCCTTTTTAAAGGGAAAACCCATATGTATTTGGTGAAATGATCCACAAAGAGAACATAGAAGCGAAATCCATGAGAGGACGTGACTGGAGAAGGTCCTCATACATCATTATATAGTAGTTATAGTGGTCTTGAACTTTTCAAAGTCGACTGTTTAAATGGTAACGATGACTTCTATTGCAAAAACAAGAATTACAATGATCTTGTTAGGAACTGAAAATGGGAACATTAAACTAGGAGGCAATTGACTTTAGAACTTTTAAATGTGGGTGACCAAGACGACGATGTCAAAGGGTGAACGAGGCATTATTGGCTGAAGAAGCAAGATAGGCTAGTGGTGGTGGTGAGGATCCAGTCCATTCGTAAGTCCGAGCTGATCTATTCGGGCCTTGATACAAGGTGCTATCGTGGTCAAATCCTTCACAACGAAGAAAGTAGGAAAGAATTCAACATATGTTTTATTTTGTTCAAAAAATTGAGGAGCAAATAGTAAATTGCGATGAATGAAAGGAGCACATAAATATTTTTCAAAACAAAGTTTTGAAAATTCGAGGGAAGAGTAGTATGTCCTTTATCGGTAATTTTACTACCATTACCATCACCAACGATTTCTTCATCAGTTCTCTTATAGTCTGAGCAAGCCTGCAGGTTTATGTCAAGATAATTGTTAGACATATAGTTTGTATATGTGGGGGTTTCCCACATCGGTGACATAAAGTCACCTTTGAGGCCTTATATGGCTAAGCTCACTAAGTCATATAGAATGAGTACTTGACATACTTTTAAAAGTATGTGTAATATGTATTATTATTATTATTATATATATATATATCTAAATGACTTGGGTTTGAACTTCGAGGGATGCTTTTTTAGAAAGAGGCCATCAATGATGAAATGAACTCAATAATGTTCGATAACACATGGTCTAAACCTATAGGTTGTAAATGGGTATTTAGGAGAAAATATAACACTCAAAAGGCTTCACACAAAAGGAAGGCATTGACTACTTTGATACATATGCTCCCGTAGCTAGAATAACATCTAATAGAGTACTTTTATCTTTGGCATCCATATATGGTTTGTATGTACATCAAATGCATGTTAAAACTGCATTATTAAATGAAAACTTGAGCGAAGAGATTTATATGAAACAACCTGAAGGATTTGTTCTTCCTGGAAATGAACATAAAGTTTGTAAGTTGATAAAGTCACTATATGGATTGAAACAAGCACCAAAGAAGTGGCATGAAAGATTTGATAGTATAATACTGTCTAATGGTTTCGTACATAATCAAGTTGACAAATGTATTTACTCCAAATTTGTAAAAGAATATGGAGTTATTATTTGTCTCTATGTTGATGACATGTTGATATTTGGTACGAATATGATTGGAATTTCTGAAACTAAGAAGTATTTAACTTCTGTTTTTAAGATGAAAGATTTAAATGAAGTTGATACTATCTTATGTATCAAGGTTAAGAGAACTGCAGATAATAAAGTGACTTTATCACATGCACATTACATTGATAAGATACTTTGTAAGTTTAATCATTTGGGCATAAAAGAGTCTAACACTCCGTATGACTCAAGCGTCAAATTAACTGAAAATTTGGGAAGAATAGTAGCTCAAATAGAGTATGCAAGTACGATAGGCAGTATGATGTATGCAATGCATTGCACTAGACCTGATATAGCATTTGCAGTTTGTAACCTTTCAAGGTTTACTAGTAATCCAAGTAATGATCATTGGAAAGAAATAATAAGAGTACTTGGGTATTTGAAAAGAACAAAGCACTTGGGTATTTGCTATAGTGGTTTTCCAACCGTATTGGAAGAATATTCTGATGCGAGTTGGATTACGAATGTTAATGATAGCAAGGCTACTTCAGGTTGGATATTCACTTTAGAAAGTGGTGCCATTAGTTGGGCATCCAAGAAACAAACTTGCATTTCCCATTCTATAATGGAATCTGAATTTATTGCATTAGCAGCTGCTGGTAAAGAAGCGGAATGGCTGAAGAACATGTTACTAGACATTAAGTTGTGGTCACAACCTATGCCAGCCATTTTTATATTCTGTGATAGTGAGACTACAATGTGCGTAGCTCGTAATAAAATGTATAATGGGAAATCAAGACATATAAGTCTCAGACATGCTTATATAAGGGAGTTAATTACCAATGGAACTATAACTATAATATATGTGAGATCAAATAAAAATTTGGCTGATCCACTTACTAAGGCATTGCCAAAAGAAGCTGTACAACATACTAGTGAAAGAATGGGGCTGAAACTCTTAAATTAAAACACAAGTAATGGGAACCCAAATTTAAGTTCGTATACACTCTAATAATATAAGTTCAAAGGGTAATAACAAGTTATTTGTGTTGTTTAAGCACTGATCTTCTCTTAAGAGCCTTAATTCTAATGTAATGCTTACTGTTATATGAGAAGCTACAGAGTTGTTAAGTGCCTGTAATAACAGGGGTACAATAACAAACTCGAAAGTGCAAACTGTTACTTTGAAGAGGTTGAATTAATTCTTAATGGAATTTAGCAAATGTCTGAGTAACAGAGACATAAAGTCTAAATTCCACCTATATGAATATGAAGTGGTGCCACTTCGAATAAGACTTAAAGTGTTGGTCTTATAAATATTCATGAAATCAAGAGTAGCACATGGCTATAAAAGTGCTAAGGCTCTACACTGGATTGTTTCGCTGCTTAATAATATTATGTGTGTGATACTTTCGGTTTGACAAAAGGAGTTATGGTTCAAATCTTAAGATACCAATAACTTTGTCGAACTTTAAGGTATTTACACTAGTGGAAAGTTCAAATATACACAAGAAACTTCCATCATACATGATATTATGAGACATATACAAACTAGTGGGGGATTATTAGACATATAGTTTGTATATGTGGGATTTCCCACATCGGTGACAGAAAGTCACCTTTGAGGCCTTATAAGGCTAAGCCCACTAATTCATATAGAATGAGTGTTTGACATACTTTTAAAAGTATGTGTAATATATATTATTATTATATCTATATCTAAATGACTTGGACTTTGACTTGGGGCTTGGGCGCGGGCCGGTTCAGACCTTTAAATAAAGGGTTTGTTTTCATATTTATTTTTTGGAACAATTTCTGATTATTTAAATTTGAATTTAATTTTGAATTTAAATAGAACAGACATAACTGTTCGTATATGAGTGTGACTTTTCAGAAAAGTCTTCTCTTGAGTTCTATAAATACAAGGAGACCCCAGGAGCAGTGATATTCAATTTGCAAGTGTAATTCTGGCTTTGTTGTATCCTGACGGAGAATTACTTGTAATCTTCTAAAGAATATACGAGCAATATCTCATGAAAGATAGTGATATTTCACGCCTCAAAGTAATACTTCTCTTTTAATCTTCTGCAATATTCTAACAGTAATATGGTGTGAAGCCTCAGTATCCATGACCCAATTAGAATTTACTGTTGATTTCTTAACTGAAAAGTTGGCCTGGGGCTCATTTGCATTATGGGAGCGTGAGAGGCAAAACTTGGAAATATGTCCAAATTTCTCACATAACTGCATTGAATTTGAGGTTTTGTTGTTGTTGGAAGTGGATGAGCGCCAATTCTGCTGGCGACCGGAGTTGCCAGCAGATTGATTTCGAGGCCAATTGTTGTTTTCATTGGGAGACTATCAGTAGTTCCTTAAGTTGTTATTGATATTATTGTTCTTCTATCGTTATGGATGGCGATTTTGCTAGTTGGATCTTTGAGTATATAGGGTTGTGATGGCAGCAGATTCTTGTCGATGATGAAATAAAACTTCATGACTACTTGGCTTGTTGAAAAGCTTTTCAAGAGTGATGGGTGTGTCTCTAGCGCGGATCGCAACACTCATCTTATTGTATTCAGGACCAAGGCCACTAAAAACCTTGATCACAAGGGCAGCACTATCAATAGGTGATCCAGCAATGGAAATTTCATCAGCAAGGACACATGTCTTATTTTGATACTAAGCGACAAGCTTGGTACCTTTAACAAGGAAATTGAGGGAGTCTTGGAGACCATATACTCTTGGTTGCTACTTATTTGCGTACTGTTGTGTGAATTTTGTCTACGCAACATAGGCATTGGGTGTTGTGCCAATAAGGGGCGCAATAGTGGTATCAACTGATGCCATAACGGCATATCGAATAAGGCTATCTTGTCTAGGGGTGGCAAATGGGCGGGTTGGACTGAATTTGGGCGGGTCAAGATGGGTTAGGTTAATAAATGGATTATTGTCCAACCCAGTCCAAAGTATACTTGGGCTAAGATGGGCTGGGTCAAGATGGGCTAAACAATGGATCATAGCCCAACCCACCCAATATGACTCATATTTTAGAATCATGATCATCTTGCAAAAGAACCTTTTACCTTAAAATGTGTAAGTTGAAAAAAAAATTACTGGGGAGGGGGGTGTTGGGGTGGGTGGGTGGTGCAGAAAAACGAAAAAATAAAAAACAAAAAATTAAAAATAAAAAAAAAAGTAAAAAAAAATTGAGGGGATTTATGGGGGGAGGAGGGGCAGGGTAAGGGAGTGGGTGGTACAGAAAAATAAATAAACAGAAAATAGAAAAAAAAAGTAAAAAAAAATTTTTAAGGGGGTTTTCCCACGGGAGGTTGGTGGTGGTAGGGGCGGGTGGCTGGTGCAGAAAAACAAAAAATTAAAAAAACAAAAAAAAAAAAGTAAAATTTAGGCAACTAAGTAAATTTCTAGATAAGTTGGGTTGAGATCACTTTGTTTTGGGTGAGTTTCATGGGTTGTATTTGGGTTGCTTAATGGGTTACAAAAAATAATGGGTTAACTTGGGTTCAGCCCAAATAGATCCATGAGCTAAAATGTTTGTAGCCCAACCCATTAATCTTTGGGCAAGTTTGGGCTCAAATTGCCTCCCCTAATCTTGTCGGAGCTAATTTTTGCAATTTGGATTTTGTGGCTTGCGGGCATGGAAGTGTTCCATCAATGTATGGAACAAGATCATATCAAGAAAAAGTATCTCATGTTGTGCTTTCCGTGTTAGGAAATTGCTGCTACCAGTTAACTTGATTGGAAGTTGAGAGGTTGGGTTGATATTGACAAAGTATCTAACTTAAGTGATTGGGTTAATAACACCATGAGAAGGAAGAGTAGATGAACCGGAATCAGTAGATTAAGTTAATACAATTGGGGTGGTTACTGAACTTGAGTTGACAGTCATGGTAATGAAGGGAAGTTGAACAACACCAACAAAGGAAAGGATCGGAAAAATAAAAAATTGTTAGAGCATAAAGACTCTGATACCACAAAGAGCTTCAAGAATGAGTTTGTAGAGAACCGCCTTTTGTCTACTACATTGAGATACTTTAAATACAAGATGGAGGAGCAAGGTTAATAAGGTACAAAAGGAAAGAAAATGATCCTAAAGAATCGCAATCAAAGATATACATAGAAAAATAAGAATCGTAATTAGAAAAAATAAATTACTGAATAATGAAAAAAATTACAGTGAAATAAATATAGAAAAAGATTATGTTGCCTTATTACTAACTTTTACCACACTTCATGAGTAACTGAATATCGCTACCCTCCCTAGATCTCACATGTGAGAATATACTAGGAATATTGTCGTTGTTGTTGTTGTATGAGTAACTGAATATCAAGGTGACGGTCCTCATTTTAACGAATTGCTTAATGGTGCTATTATACTCTCTTTGTTCCAATTTATGTAATCTATTTAATAGTCATAGAGTTTAAGAAAGAAATGAAGATTTTTAAAACTTGTGATTTTTTTTTTCATTGAGGATTGAATTGAAAGTTTAAGTTAAACTATATTCAAATTTAGAAGGATATTATTTTTTTTGGAATAAATTAAAAAAAAAATTCACATAAATTGAAATGAAGATAATAGTGTAAAGGTGAAAGAAGTACCTCTAGTGAGCTATAATTTGTTTTATTTTATGTGAGGTTACATGTTAGCTCTTTTTATATATCTTGACATAAATTGGAGGTAGAGTTAGGTCAAAATCTTAAGTCAGCACTCAGCAGGTGCAGCGTATCACTGCCTCCACTTCGCATAATACATGCTAATCCAATGGACTTTCAATTGTTTTTTACCTATGATAAACGGTTAATTCGATATGTAGGAAGCTTTTTCTATCTAAATTTATTTGATATAGTTTCATTTGAAGTTTAAGATAGTTGATGAACAGTGCTAGGTACTATTTGATACTATCACTATCATTCATCTTTGATTACAAATGTTTTAAATAATAATACCTATAGTAAGGACGTATTGTGTGTACAACATACATAAAATGACAAACTACTTTCGCTATAATGAATATCGACTGCTTTCAATTTGAAAGATAAATTAGATTTTATTTTTAATTCCATTATTAAATTCCCTTTTTGCTCTTTCATACCGGTAGTTCTAATATTTTTCCTGTTTTGTTTTATTCTAAGTTTTTTACTACTACCTAATACTGCTCCTGCTTTGGTTTTGTTAATATCTCGTTGTTATTGTTACTGTTACTTTTTTATGACTTTTTCATTATTATATTTTTTTTTTTTACGGTTGTGATTATGCTTGTCTTAGTCAGTTGGTTTATCGAAAATAACTTTTTTATCTGCATATAGTACGGATAAAATCTATATATATATTATTCTTCTCAAATTTTATTTGTAAGAATATACTGAATATATTATTGTAGTCATCAAATTCCCACTTTACGTGGCATACAGGTTCGTTTAATTTGTTTAATCCTTACAACCTTTTTATTAGTAGACAAATTTATATATCTACACAAATTCTAATTAATAACTCTATGATACTGACTTATCAGCTACTAATATAGAGTACAATTTACCTACTTAAATTCTCACATATGAATTAAATGATTTCTAATTGTGTGCCTTGATCAAATTGGTACCCAAGATAAAATAAATTAGCATGTTATAAAATAATGACTGTAAAGTAAATAAATTGAAGACAAATAGAGAGAGAGAGTGATATATTATTCATCTTTCAAACTGATGTATATAATGAAATGAAATCTTGCTCTATTTATCAAAGAAAGAAAGTTGCTATATAACCTGCTACTGTAAGCTGCTGTGTAAGCTGCTTGTAAGATGCTACGCAAGTTGCTGTGTAAGCTGCTTGTAAGTTGCTACTGCAAGCTGCTGTGTAAGCTGCTTGTAAGCTGCTACTGCACCAGATATAGATAATCTTCTACCGGGGTATTTATCCATAACGGGTACCGAAATGATAAGCTTTTTCAGGAGGCTTATTTCCAATAGAGTACCAAATAGATAAACATATTTACGGCGGAGTCCCATATGGATAAGCTTCTTCAGGAAGCTTATTTATAATGGAGTACTAAATGAACATCTATAATATAATATATATTTATAACACTCCCCCTTGGATGTTCATTAAAAGATAATGTGCCTCATTAAAACCTTACAAAGAAAAATTATGTGGGAAAAAAATCCTAGTGAAGGAAAAAGAGTACACATATTTAGTAATATGCATTGCTGCCTCATTAAAAACCTTATAAGAAAAACCCCGTAGGAAAAAATCTTAGTAAGAAAAAAAGAGTGCATCGCGTATTTTACTCCCCCTGATGAAAACCTTGTTTCAAATATTTGAGTCTCTGCATTCCAATCTTGTATACCATCTTCTCAAAAGTTGAATTTGTAGAGAATATTTTCCACCACTATTTTCGATCGATTTAAATTAATCTCATTTAACCAAGAAGTTGTTGCAAGTCATTTCATTGAGTTTCTTGCAACCTATCTGCATCACCTGCTTGTAGATAAACTTCAATGGAGTACTAAATAGATAATCTTCTTCAGGAATATTATCTACAATAGAGTAATAAATGGACATCCACAATAATATTTTCATAATACTCCCCTTTGGATATTCATTATTATGTGCCTCGTTAAAATCTTACTAAGAAAAACCCCGTGGAAAAAATTCTAGTCAAGGAAAAAGAGTACACTAATGATATACATTGCAAGTTGCCTCATTAAAAACCTTACCAGAAAAAATCCAATGGGAAAAAAAACTGAACAAGGAAAAAGAGTACAGTGCATACTTTACTCCCCCTGATAAAGACGTTGTTTCAAATACCCAAGTCTCTGTGTAGGAGAAGAGCTATATCTTGCTAGTAAATTAACAGAAAATGATATGTCAGACCTTGTAGCATTAGCAAGATACATTAGTGCACCAATTGCACTGAGATATGGTACTTCGGGACCAAGGAGTTCCTCGTTCTCTTCTGGAGGTCAGAACAAGTCCTTATTCACTTCAAGGGTTCGAACAACCATTGGTGTACTCAATGGGTGTGCTTTGTCCATGTAAAAGCATTTTAAGACCCTTTCTGTATAGGCAGATTGATGGATAAAGATCTCGTCTGCTAAATGTTCAATTTGTAGACCAAGACAAAGTTTTGTCTTCCCAAAATCTTTCATCTCAAATTCTTTCTTAAGATATTCAATTTCCTTTTAGAGCTCTTCTGGAGTTCTAACAAGATTTATGTCATCAACATAAACAATAAGTATAATAAATCCTGATGACATTTTCATTATAAAAATGCATGGACAAATTACATCATTTATGTAACCCTCTTTCAGTAAATATTCACTGGGGCGATTATACCACATGCGCCCAGATTGCTTTAAACCGTACAAAGATCTTTGTAATCTGATTGAGTACATTTCCTGAGATTTTGAATATGCTTCAGGCATTTCAAATCCTTCAGGGATCTTTATATACATTTAATCAAATGAGTCATGTAGGTTATGACTTGCATTTAAATGGCATGACATCTTCAAGTGTCTGGACTACAAGCCCGATCCTCACAATCTTTTACAATATTGTGCACTATATTATATCAAATATATCGTCGACGATAATTTCATATCGGTTCGCAAGAGACATAACTTGTTGAGATCTCATCACTTTCTTTATTTTCAGGTACCTGAACTTCTTCTGGAGTTTCACGAAATGTTATGTTGTGGGCTCTTCTAGAGCTTATTTCCTCCTTATTATGATCATTTTGATCATTTGCTCCTATCCTTTTCAAGAATTTTTAACTTTGGAACCAATCGATCTACTACGCTTCAAGCGTGCAGTAAACTCAATCCTTCAGGGACTTTAATTTTAATAGGAGCATTTGCAGCTGAAACATAATATTTAATTTTGGATCAGCAAATGCTTCTGGCATTTGACTTGAATTATCTTCTAAGTGAGGATCATACTAATGATAATTCGATTCATATAACATATTTTTTAACTGCTTATTCCATCCCCCTAATGTTAGAAAAACTAACATATATCCCAAATATTCTTTGGGAAACCTATCTTTGTGCTTTGTGGTAGAGAAATTAATCATATACCATGCATCAAAAGTTATTAGATAGTAAAAGTATTTGGTTTCTGATCCTAAACCAATTGTGAGCGGAGGACTTATCATATATTGTTGGTCCGATGTATACAAGTGTTGTTGTATGCAATTTAGAAAATCTTACACCAACACATGAAGCTTTATTCTTATAAGAAATAGTTTAGCCATTAATAGGAGGTATTCAATGCTAAACTAACTTGGATATAAATCAGTATTATCAAGATGAACTGTCTTGATTTCATAATCTGAAAATTATGCTCTTAATTGGGAAAAGCATTTCAAATGTCAAACGGCAGGTTGACAATAATTGCACATGTAACCATCTCATATATGCATCTATAAGTGGTTCACATGATAGGTGAATGGGCCCATATTCACCTTTTATATATTTTAGATTCGGGTCTTAGTCCCTACTTTAGCTGGTATAATTAATTTATTATGAGAACAAGTAATACAAGAGAATTCTTGAAGAATCTTCTAGTTCTTCGGTAAATGTTTATCTGAATTCTCAAATAGCTCATTTAAAAATGGCAAGTGAAAACTTCAAGTTTATCATGGCATGTGGTATCTCTTAGTGAACTTCTGGTTACTAAGGCATAAACTTTTGCATTAGTAAACTTCTGATTTACTGTGGTTACTTTTGTATCAGCGAATTTCTGATTTATTGTAGCTACTTTTCCCTCAGTAAAACTTTTGATTTACTGTGACTTCTTTTCCATTAGCAAACTTCTGGTTTACTGTAATACATGATAGAGTACAAATTGAAAAATAAGGCGGGTAACTTCTCACATATATATTATTTTACCCCCTATGATTGTGGAAACATTAAGATTTTCAATCTTCCAATCATTTGTAGTCTTAATATGATAGTCATTTGTATTAGTAAACTTCACGTTTACTACAACATATGTTTTGACCATAATCATATAATATGAATAACATATTTGTATATAAGCTCTACGAGAGCCTTCGTTTATTATCCACAATCTAATATTTATCAGACACTACTGGTGTCATGTGTCTTCTGGACAAACAGTTATATCTTCAGGAATTGTTGATACATTTTGTACTATCAAATATTGTTCAGACACTTCTGTTATCATGAGAGAACATCATAATTAAATAAAAAATATAAATTTTTAAGCACAAGAAAACATCTCTTCATTATTTTCTTACTTTAGGAGGAAATTTCAATTCTGTTACTTCTTCAGGAGCAAATTTAAAATACAAAATAATGAGTATATATTCCCTCTTCTGGAGGTGAATTGTAATATATTTACATAAAAAGCACGTTCATATTTACGAGCTTATTAATATTATCACATTCACTTCAGGGAATGGATTAATATTTAGCAAAAGTTCTCATCCTTCTAGAACCGAACATAATTATCTGAACGTGCATTAATCACACCAAATTGTGTGATTGCTTAAAACCTCTTTTAAGATAATGCTACTTCGGGAGAAAATCGAGGCATGAAAGTAATATAGAGAAATTTTCTCTAACTTATCTTCAATTGTAACCATAGAAAGCCTAAACTATCACTTCTGGTGGTCATAGGCATATACCACTTCTGGTGGTTAACAAAATTTAGTTACAATGAGATATACGAAACATAACTATTTCTGGTGGTTGTATATTTTCAAACTCTGCTAGATTTTAAGTTGATCTAACAATGTTATCCACTTTGTATTTCTTTATTAAGATAACTAGGATAAAAATAAATACCAAAAATTGTATACGTAGCATATAACCAAGCAAGTGATGTTAAAGATATTAAATCATAAAAAAAGCAAAAGGCTCAAATTACTTTACACAAATTTGGCCACTCCAAACATAAGTAATATCCACATCACTACCCGACAAGAAAAGCTCGCCACCTCAAGAATACAATCTGCCTTATGATGCTTGGAATGAACAATATCCAATCACAGAGGTGATAGTGTCTCCTTACATAGGAGATGAACACTGAAATATAAAGCAAATTCGAAGTAAGTATTCAAAATGGCAGAGTGTAACGATCCGGCCAGTCGTTACGTAGAATCTGCATTATAATTACTATTCTTAACTTTTCATAGGTTGGTTATACTGTTATTGATGTGTTAGAGTCGGTAGGCTTGAAATCGGAATGGTTGTAGTGAGAGTTTAGTCGCTTAGTCTTTAAAAATAGCCTTGAAGTTGGAAAAGTCAATTGAGAGTTGACTTAATGGGAAACGACCTCGGAATGCGGATTTTATGGCTTGGATAGCTTCGGTAGGTGATTTGGGACTTAGGAGTATGTTCAGAATATTTTTGTGATGTCCGGTATAGAATTAGGCTTGAATTGGCAAACGTTAGTTTTTGGTGATTTCCGGCCGGCAGTGGAAAATAGGTTATCGGGGTCGGAATGGAATTACGGAAGTTGGAATAGGTTCGTAATGTCATTTTGAATATGTCTGCAAAATTTCAGGTCAATCAGAGGCGTTTTGGATAGTTTCGATATCGTTGGTGGATTTTAGAAATTTTAAAGTTCTTAGGCTTGAATCCAATGTAAATTTGGTGTTTTGATATTAGTTGGTGTTTTGAGAGTGCAACTAAGTTTGAATAATCAATTATGATGTGTTGGTAACTTTGGTTGGGATCCCGAGGGGCTTAGGATTGATTTCGGTTGGTTAACGGGCATTTTTGGACTTAGAGAATTGCTGGTTTTCTGGTTTTTGTACAGCAGGGATCTGTGCATCGCGATCGCATGGCAAGGGCTGCGATTGCGTAGAACACTCTGAGGGCTAGGCAAATTTTTTGCATCGCGATCGCGTGAATCGGGGTGTGATCACGCTCAACTATGTCTAATAAAAGACTAAACGGGCGTTGCAAATATAATCTGGGGTATTAAGCCCAGAGTCGATCCCACAGGGAGTTAACGTATCAAGCAAGCTGTCAGANAGATATTTCTTATAGTTTGATTAGTTGTCTCTATCAATCATGAACACCCTATCTACCATAAATATCTCTCAAGTAATTATGATAATTTACTAGACGCACTCTCTCAAGTTACGCTAGCTAGATTGCATTACAGTTCACTTTAGATTGCACCCGAGGTATCGTTATCTCTAATCCAACCTCTAAACCCTCGGTTATGACTTTCGTCTATACTCTGGGAGTGGTGTTGTTCAAACAACTACCTAAATATGCACTCTCTCTCAAGTAGATACATAATAAATAGGAACAGCTAATTGATGGCCATTCAATTAACTACAACAAGAACGTAGTTGAACAAATAGAGATTAATCAACCAATCAAAACTATATTAATAACACAATAAGTTCATCCCCCAACGGGTTCCACCAAAACCCTAGATTAAAGAAATTAGCTAAACATGTTCATAAGAATCAAATCCAAAATAACTTGCATAATTAAACTACAAAGTAATGAATAAAAGTTGTACAAATCGATGTTTGACTTCTCTTCAATGGCTTCCTCTCCTTCTCCAAGTTGTGTTTTTGGGTCTATTTATATGTTTGGGATAAACCCTAAACATGTAGGAGACTTCTATTCCAACCGGGAAACAATTAAAACTCTTTAAAATCGGAATTGACCGGACCTCGGGACCCAGGCGTTTGGGCTCAAACGCCCCCTTAAAGCCAGGGAAGACCTGGCTTTAGGGCTCTAACGCCCTACTAACGCCAGGCTGACCCTGGATTTAGGGGCCAAACGCCCCACTAACGCCCGGGTTGGACTGGCTTTAAGGCCAAAACGTCTGGGTATAGCCCGGGTCACTCCTTTTCGACTCTTGAGCGTATTTTTGACGTTCATGCATCCATTTAGCTCGGTTTCCATCTCCAATGCACCTACACATGAAATANAAACCATTAATTCTAGCCACGCATCAGGGTGCGATCGTGTAGGTTTGGAAGAAGGTCAAGTGCGATCGCGTGAGCTAGGTCGCGATCGCGTAGGGTCATGACAGGCGCGTGGGGGTGAGGTCAATTGGTCTTCGCGATCGCGTGCGCCTGGTTGCGATCGTGTGGGGTTGAGCTGCTGTGAAGCGCGGTCGCGTGGCTTATGCCGCGATCGCAATGAGTAAAGTGGGGGCCATGGAATTTTGTTCTTCGCGATCGCGTGAGGACTTCCGCGATCGCAGTGAAGAAATCACTGGGCAGTATATAAATAAACTCTCTGCGACTTAAACCTTTTTTACACCATTTTTGTACGGACAGAGAGCTTTGGGGGCGACTTTTGAAGAGGAAAATCAGTGTTCTTCATAGAGGTAAGTGTTTTAGACCTTAAAAATCATTTATGAATGATTACAGAACATAATATCAGTGTTAAATTCACGAAAATCAGTAGAAAATGTGGGTTTAGGGCTTGAGATTATGAGACCTTTAGGGATTGATTTGAGGGGTCAAACGAACTCCGATTTTAGCGTTCTTTATATGTACGGACTCGTGAGATGATGAAAAACAGTTTTGTATAAGAATTTCTGAGTTTCGGGATGCGGACCCAGAGGTCGGGTTTTGACCAATTTCGGATTTTGATCTAAATTTGGTACTTTTCAATTGGAATTCATTCCTTAAGCATAATTTGATGATAAAAATCTGAACTTGGTAGATTTGGAGCACTCAGAGGCCGGATTTAGAGGCAAAGGCACTGCGGAATAGTATTTTAGTCGGTTTTGAGGTAAGTAACGTTTCCAAACTTGGTTCTGAGGGTTCGAAACCTCGAGTTAAATGATTTATGACTATTGTTGAGGTGACGCACACGCCACGTGACGGGCGTGCACTGAGTAATTGTGGCCTAGCTTATCCCATGGCACCGCTTAGTGATTATTCCATGATTATATCTGTGCTTCTATTAATGTAGTAATTGTGAACCTCTTCGAAATCATGTTAAGTATAAATGCTAGGCTTCACGCCGAAAATGCTGAGACCGGAGTGGTCGTATATTGCTGTCTCATTTTGTGATTATTTGAGGTCATATACTCAGTCCTGTTATAGCATATCACTTCATATCTCAGTCCCAGTATTTTTAATTATATGCATATTTATCATTGTTTCGGGCTGATGGAGGAAATTGTGATCCATATGAGTGAGACTGAAGAGTAATGATTGAGTGAGGCCGAGAGCCTGTTATTGAGATAGTTGTGAGAATGGACTGCACACTGCAGCGATATTTAAATCATGCCTTCCTTGGCTTGATATGGCGCTTGGGCCACTAAGGCCCTCCGGAGTCTTTACACCCCAGTGAGCGCATTGATATGAGGGATGGATCTTCCCTGTGCATGGATCATGTCCGACGTGGATGTTATGTGAGGGATGGATCGTCCCTGGACATGGATCTTGTCCGAGTGTTGTATTCCGGAGATAGACTTTCTCTGTGGGGGCTGGATTGGCCTTTTTCCTAAGTACTGAGTGACTACGGTCACCGGTGTTTATGCACATCCGGGGATGGAATTTCCCTGGGCTTGAAAGCCATATATAGTACTGAGTGGACTTCTGTGGGAGAGCTGTGAGCACTATGTGCATATCCACACTGGTTTCATACATATATTTTATGATGGCATGTAGAGTATACTGGCATACTTGGCTATTTACTCATCCTGATAAATTATTAGCATGTCTAAATTTTATATATTATTTATTGTAAAATTTTGAGGTTTTGTCCGTCACTACTTCTTAGCCCATAGTTTGGGTTCGTTACTCTGAGTTGGTGTACTCACGTTACTCCCTGCACCTTGTGTCCAGATCCAGGTACACCGGGACTCGGTAGTGGATATTGAGCAGCGGTCAGCGTTTTCATTGGAGTTGTCGAGGTAGCAGCTGGCATCACGACCTCGTCTTCTCTTCCTTATTCCACCTGTTGCACTTATTTTGAGACTATGTTGTCTATTTCTTCATTCTTTATTTTTTTTTAAATAGCAGCTCATGAGTGAGTGACACTGGATCCGAGGTTGGAGGTTTAAATTTAGTTTTTCACACATTGTTTTAAACTTCAGATTCTTAGTATTATTAATAAATTCGTTTAAAAATCGTATTTTTATTGGAAATTGAATTTAGCTTCGTTAAAAAGGGAGGCTTGCCTGGTTTCCACGACAGGCGCCATCACGACTCCGAAATTGGGTCGTGACACAGAGTCTCGTGCTGATAACGTGTTATAAAATAACGACTGTAAAGTAAATAAATCGAAGACAAGTATAGAGAGAGAGATAGTGATATATTATTCATCTTTCAAACTGATGTACATAATGAAATGAAATCTCCTCTATTTCTCGAAGAAAGAAAGTTGTTGTGTAAGCTGCTACCGTAGGCTGTTGTGTAAGCTGCTTGTAAGCTGTTGTATAAGCTGTTGTGTAAGCTGCTTGAGGGTATTTAGCCATAATGGAATACCGAAATGATAAGTTTCTTCAGGAGGCTTATTTCCAATATAGTACCAAATAGATAAACATATTTACAGCGGAGTCTTATATGGATAAGCTTTCATATGGATAAGTTTTTTCAAGAAATTTATTTATAACGGAGTACTAAATGAACATCTATAATATAATATATATTTATAACATTGCAGAATATATTTCTCATTTTTCAGTGGACAGGCCTTTTAGAATAGTTTAAAGTTGTGGATTTGACAACATATTAATCGGCGATATTCTGTTGCACATGCTTTTCGATGCTTTTCATTAGTTTTATAAACCAAACACTGAACACCAACTATTCAGTTATAGCTTTACTAACGACGGAAACTCGATAAAATTGCAATACCAAATTTCATCCTATATCTTAAATTATCATCATTAAAGAAGATTAAACTTAGGATAATAAATAAAAAGGTATGTACAACTTGTGCAGTAAGAGGGTACGTACCATTAATTCATTTATTTCATCATAGTAACAAATTGTTATGTAATATATTGGAGTTCCAGCATAAATATATTGGAACTCCAGTATATTATACTAGAGTTCCAGCAAAGTATACCGGTCCAGCATAATATGTTGCAAGTTCATACACAGGTGTTCGAATCTCCAATATATTATGCTGGAACTTTTCGCGTGTTGGAGTTCCAACATAATATGCTGAAAGTTCATACACAGATGCATCGAACTCCAGTATATTATGATAGGACGGTCTCTGTTGCAGCAAAATAATGGCTATTTTTCATAATATACTGGACTTCTAGCATAATATACTAGAGTACCAGTATAATATACCGGTCCAGCATAATATGCTGGAAGTTTATACACAGGTGCTCCAATCTTCAGTATATTATGTTGGAACTTTCCGCGAGTTGGAGCCAGCATAATATGCTGAAAATTCATACACAGGTGCGCCAATCTCCAGTATAATATGATAGAACTTTTCGTGTTGCAGCAAAATAATGGCTATTTTTCAATGACATTAAAAACGCTGGTTATTTTTGAATGATCAGTCCAAAAACTGGCTAGTCCGTGCTATTTTTATGTATTATACAATGTTCATTTCCTAGGAGAAATTCAAAAATAGCCAGATTTACGAGTGGTCATTCAAAAATAACCACACTTTCAAAAGTAATCAAAATTTAGCCACTTTTCAAGTAAAGATAAATCTGACTGAAAATACTGTTTAAAATCCGAAAATACTCTAGTATATTATACTGGAGTTCCAGCATAAGTATACTGGAACTCCAACATATTATACTGGAGTTCCAGCATAATATATAGGAGTTCCAACAAAATATACTGGTCCAGTATAATATGTTAAAAGTTTATACACAGGTGCATCGAACTCCAGTATATTATGCTGGACCAGTCTCTGTTGCAGCAAAATAATGACTATTTTTCAATGACTTAGCAAACGTTGGCTATTTTTGAATAGTCAGTCCGAAAACTGATTAGCCCATGCTATTTTTACCAATTTCCCAACATAAAAGAAGAGGAGAAAATGGTGGGCCACAAAAATTTACAGCTAGGGGTGGAAAATGGGGCAGGGCGGGGCAGGGGATACTATTAATGAACATTGTATAATACATAAAANTTTAAATGGGGCGGGGCGGGTCAAAAAATTATTTTTTTAAAAAATTAATAGGTTAGGGCAGGGCAGGGAAAGATCCGAATTAGTAAATAGATCGGGTAAAATAAAAGTGACCCGCATATTTTATCTTTTTTTATAAGGCAAATCGGCAATCCCAATTCCCAGAATTTGAACCCCTAATTCCCAATTAACATTTCACATATCTCTGCTTCTCGCCAGTCGACACTCGACGGTCGCCCGTCGCCCCTCGTCGTAGAAAACACCATAACCATGTTTTGTTCCTCTTAGTCTCTCCAAAAATAGAGCAACAGGGGTCGAAAAATTCCAGGTACTCTTTGTGCTTCCGTACTCTCTTGTTTGAGTAGGATTCGAGTTCGTCGGCAAGATTTGAGTTTCTCCTGTGGGGTTCAGTTAATCTACCACATGTTCGAGGTCTCCATTCGATTTTCCGCTCACCTTCTGTATCATTTTTCATTATTGCATTTGATGTCATATTACTGGATTGTAGTCTGCTAATTACTAAACATGTTGTTGTTACTTGAGGTAGACAAGCTAAAAACATTCCTCCAATTTTTTCTCGTAACCTCCAAATTGTTTAAAGGAATCATTTGGTGTTATCCCGTTATAGGTTGTTCTGTAAACTTGTTACTTTTTTTTGTTGGTATAGTTAATCATCTGGTATTTGATTCTCATTGATCCCGTTATCGTTCTGTTTGGGGTGTCTCGGTAATACTTGCTTACTCCGTTTTGTTCTATTGATCGTTGTTTTTATTGTCGTTTTGTTTAATCTGTTCGGATGGGATTTGATGCATGAGTTTCTAATTATTTTTTTCATTGTTTCATTTAGAGATAAAATGTTTAAGGCCTCATACCGCAGATTTTATGTTTTTTGAGCTGTTGGATGTTCATGTTGCTGCATTTCTTATTGCCGACGAGGTGTTCTATTTTTTGTCGGTAGATTTTATGTGTCTGTTGCTGCATTTCTTCTTTCCATACTGTACTTAGAAGAAGACCTACTACCTCGAACCCCTTCATTTGACAATTTGAGTTGGTGGAAGACAAATGGATTGAAATTTCCTACATTGCAAAAAATGGCTCGTGATCTCTTAGCCATTCCCGTGTCTACTGTTTCTTCAGAATCGGAATTTAGCACTAGTGGGAGGTTGATTAGCCCTCATCTAAGTAGACTCCACCCTACTACTTTGGAAGCTTTAATGTGTGCTCGCACGTGGTTATGGAATGACTTAAATGGTAAGTAATTTTTTCATTATTGTCTTAATAGGTATTCAATTGTTTAATACTATATTGATACTATGCGTTTTTCCTTTTAGGTTTTACTTCAACGGTTGATCAAGTTTTATGTCCAACATTGCTTGATGAAGAGGGCGAGCCGGATTCAACTGTTTAATACTATTTTGGATTGCCTTCATAATTTTTTGAGATTGAGGATTAGCCTATAGGAAGCATAATCTGTTTGAGAAGTTTATTTTTATCTTCCATATCCCTATCTGATAATTGATTATGACTCTTGTTGAAGATTTGTCTTATGTATATCCAACTCAAATATTGCAGAAAGGTTGTTCAAGATTGTCATTCCTCTTTTTGCATTTCTTTCATGCTGACAGTAACGTGTTTTCTAATATGAAAAGAATCAGATGCTAGATTGTAGTAGTTTTTGAAACCAAAAACATAAATTCTTGAATCTGTATTTCACACTGTCCAGGGAGATAAGAATAACATAAATAGCCTTTTCTTTTAATTTGTATTTGATTATGTTAGAATTCGCGGTTTCGAATCGAATTGGAAGCTCTTTGTAATTTCAATGTAACTTCAGAAAATTGGCTTTAACTATTTTTATTTCTTCAATGCGAATATGAAATTCAATTATTTTCCAATACAAATTTAGAAAAATCGAATTTTAGGTAGTTTCATTTTTAATGAAATTTCAGAAATTGAATTGTAAGTTTTGACACATGAACTGTTCTAATTCAAGGTTCGTATCTACTGTGCAACACACATATTTTCAGGCGATGTTAGTCCATGGTTACTAATCAAGTGTTTTGTATTAGTGGTCAAGCATCAGTAATTAAAACTCAATCAATTTGCCTAAACGGGACAGGACAGAGCAGGGCAAAATTTGAAAAAAATACTAAATAATATAGAGTAGGGTGGGTCAAAATATTAGCAGGTCAAAACTTGCCCCACCCCGCCCTAACCTGCCCTGCCCCATTTTACACCCCTATTTACAGCCCAATCGGCAATCAGATAGGAGTGAAGCAGGCTAAACACGCAAAGTGGAGCCCAAGTTGTTCTGATTTATCTGGAATCTGTCTGGATTCTTCTTCTTTGCAGATAGGAAGAAGAATCGGGTCCCACACATGATGACCAAACTTGTGTGGCCCCCGCAATTCACCAGCCGTATCCGTAAAGCAAGCATATGTCTCCCTGCGTTGAATCTACGCGTTTTCAAAACTCTAATCTCCAAATTGCCCTTCCTAAATATGACCAAATTCAAAGCTACAATAAATCACAACCGTCCGATGTAATCTCTAGCCACTCTAATCAGGTTTAATCTTAATTTAATATACTTAATAAACTTAAAGCTTAATTAACATTATGTGGCTGGGAATATTATGACCCCACATGCACCGCCACAATTTCCAGTTCCTGTCTATAAATAATAAGGAAGAGCATTCTTCTCCTCTCCATCAGCCAGTGTTTCATCTATTTTATCAGCCTATTAAGGTTAGTTCTTTCCCTCTGTTTTTACACTTTTAATCTTTTCTTCCTCATTTCTGTGTCCCATCTAGCTGGTAGAATCACCTTGCTATTACTTTGAATTTTGTTTTTGTTAGTTTTTTTACATGTTGATCATCTCAAACTGCTTATCTTGATTGTTAATTAGTTGGGTTCTTAATATGTTAAGATCAGAACTTTCAAATATTTTCCTTTCTAAACTCCATTTCCAAGCAAGTTCATGTAAATTGAAACGGAATAATAGTTATATAATTGGATTATGACCGCGAGGTCTACTCTTTCTAGACTCCACTTGTGGAATTATATCATATTTAGTTTTTGTTATTGTTGTTGTAATAGTTGGATTATTGGTATTTTGATCGTTTGGATATTGAATTGGTGTTGTTTTTGCAGCTCTTGTGTGATCAATTTTTAAGGTTTAGTTTCGGAGGGTGAGTAGTAGTCTTCCAGCTAGGTACATGGTTGATATCGACGTCCAGATCCCATCCGCTTTTGATCCATTTGCTGAGGCTAAGGACTCAGGTGCCCCTGGAGCCAAAGAGTATGTCCATATTCGTATACAGCAAAGGAATGGAAAGAAAAGCTTGACCACAGTTCAAGGCCTGAGGAAACAATTCAGTTACGAAAAAATCCTCAAAGATTTAAAAAAAGAGTTCTGTTGCAACGGTAATGTTGTGCAGGATAAGGAACTTGGAAAAGTGATACAACTTCAAGGAGATCAGAGAAAGAATGTTTCTCACTTTCTTGTGACTGCTGGTATTGTCAAAAAGGATCAGATCAAGATTCATGGTTTTTAAGTTTTTTTGTTGAATATTACCAGTTGTTTCGATTTGTAAGGGGTTAATGCCCATGATTTTGCCATGTGTTTCTTTCTGAATTTTGGTGGTTGTGCTTTGTTTTCAGATAATAAATTTGGTTTTCTTGATCTAGAGATGATTTTGCAATCCTCTTCTAAAAGCCTTGATAATTCTTTTTCGCTAAATGCACGATGGATTAAATGTTAGTGGCTACTGGCCATGCTGCTAAAACAACAGAAGCTTAAATTAAAGAGAGACCAGGGTTACCTTTAAATTTTTAAGGTCAACCGAGATAAAAGTGACGACGATGGGGTTGGGCTTCTTTTGTTCGAGGAACTCACAGATTACACACATAAAAGACGATTAATCATTCATAGAGTAGAAGGAAGAGAAGATCTTCTTTACCATTCTCAACAAAATACATCTTGCACCTTCAATTTGTCTCTGAGTAGGATGACTTAGTGAAATTACTGCAATTGTAAAGTGACGACTTGGAGCTATTCTGTATTCCAAACGCCAAACAAGTGACTTGTTCCTTGCTAGATTACTTTTATATATTTATTGATGTTAAATAACTATATTCTTCTAGAAGAAATGAATAGGATCATTCGTACCAATAATAGTATAATAATGTATTCGATACTGTTCTACGTTATTATACTAGTATTGGGACGGTTTAGTTGAAGGCAAAATGGTCTAGATGTCATCTAAACTTTATTGCTTTACTGAGGATCTCGTTTCAAAATATAAGCGGCTTGAGGCTTTACCAGGACTAGTTAATAAAAGTCCAGGACCGAAAGTGATCTCAGAACCAATCGCGCATTAGATTTTAAAGTCAAATTTATGAACCTCCGTTCATTTCATTTTGACATCTCTACTTTGATAAATTGTTTACCTTGAAAATAATAATTATAATTATATTTTGATTTTGTGGTTTTAAGAATACGTGATCTATTTTAATACCAGTTATTTAGGCAGTAGATGCTAGATGAGAAATGAGAAAACGAAATAAGAGTAAAGGGTGACGAGATTATACAAACTGAGCAGTGGAAAGACGGAGTCTCGAACTTGGTCGGAATAAGCCTCGAGGTCGAGCTTAAGAGCTTAAAAAGGGGTTGTCGAGAATGATATAGCAGTATTGAAGGCTTCAAAGATGGCCTATTTGTGACTAACAACGAGTAATAAATGAAGAATAACTAATGAACACAATAAATGAAAGGCAATAAATCAATGAAACAATTGTAGAGAATGTTTGAGTTAAAGAGTAGAGAATGTTCTTGTTCTTGTATTCAATATCATGTGTCTTACAAAGTGACAAGGGTCCCCTTTATATATCAGGGAGAATCCCAACATAGTACATGTATAATTATTACAAAAGAGAGATGGATGGTACATCCATTTAAAGCCACGGTACGGGCTTGTACTATTTTGCGTACTTGGTCAGCTTTAACTACCTGCCTTTCGGAAGTTTCTCGCCTTTCCATGATGGTCTTCGATCTATACTGCTTCGGGGTCGAGAATCCTCGATATGCTCCCTCGATGTCAAAACTCGAACCTTCGAGTCTTCTGAGTGTCATAATGATCGTAAAATCGGGTTCTCCGATTTTAGCCGTATACAGATAGTCCTCGCGTTTCTTAGAATAAAGTGATAAGAAACGGTCTTGACTTCTTGCCTCTTTGATATCCCTATTATGACGTCAGTCTCTTCAGAGCATTAAATGATGTGACATAAAAATCTGTGCAGAGGTCGTTGTCAACACAATTCTCGAGAAGCCCATGAACCGTTATTGGTTCGACTTTTTCGCTTCAAGCATGCCCAAAGGGCCTCTATAAATACTTCAATCACTTTCCTTTTCATAATTTTACATCTTCTTCAAACCTTCAAACTTTTACTAAGTGTTTCCCACTCTTACCTTCTATCTGCGTTTGATCCTTCATATTCTCTCTTTAAAACTCAGTTATAACCATGCAACAACTTCCAAAACGGTACCTCAAAAGGAGGGAGCCGCTTCTTCATCACGCCCGTCTAAGGGCAAGTCAAAAACTCCTCCTACCATCGAGCAGTGCATCCCTGGCCCTTTCGACACCGTCTCCGATTTCACGATTTTCTACATCGGGCCAATGCGAGCCCATGTCTCGATATATAAGTGTAGTATCCGATACAGAGAGGGTAAAACTTGACTGTCGTTGGGGGGAGGTGGCCCGAGTAGAAATCCCTACAGCTGATGAAAGCATAGTCACGCATAAGGCTGGCTTTCTCAGCGTATATACATACCCTTTTACCTTAGGCCCCGTAGATTCTTCCTCTCCACCGATTGACCCTGTGATTCTCGATTTTTTCCATCAATACCGAATGACACTCGGTCAGATTTATCCTTCTTTTTGGATGATTGTATATATGATTCGGCACATTATCAACATGGTCGAGGGAATGACTTTCACTCTCGACCACTTGATCAGATTATACAGCCCGCGTCTCTTCCAAAAGGGCCTAATTAAGCTGCACCGTCGATCTGCCAAGGCGTTCTTCACCTGCATCGACGAGGATAAGAATCGAGGATGGATGAGTAGATTTTTTAGAATCAGAACTTCAGACGTCATCCCTGCTGATAGAATGCCGTTCTCGGAGGAATGGAATATGAAACGTAAGTATCCCTGAATTGAGTATGTTTTGCCATCTCTTTTTCTCTTGACTGATTTCTTTCTAATTGTGCAGCCAGCGTTTGGTTTCTTGGCGCGGACCAGGACCTTCTGGGGTGGGTCAAACTTTTGGACTCCGCCTTTCCATACAACAAGCGCATGTGGCGCGATCTAGCTAAAACACGGTGGCAGGCTAAGAACAACAGTATGCTCTTGTTGTTGTTATTCTCTCATTCTTTGTAAGTATTTTCGATGGTGGTGTTTTTTGATATAACACGCGTGTGCAGGCTTTGGGGAAGGCGTGTTGATGAGACAACCCCCTCCTGGTGAGGAAGAGGCACCGAAGACTGCCAAGGACAAGAAAAGGAAGAAGGAGGCCTCGGCGGAGTCTCCAAAATCCAAAAAGCCAAAGGCTCGGAAGCCCAAGACCGATGCCACGGTCCTATCCTCAATGGATGCTGAGAGACTACGAGCCGAGGAGGAGAGTGATGATACCTACCCTTTGGTACAAAGGGCAAAATGAAGCGTTGATGCTTCGAGAGTTGTTGGGCGGTCGTCTGCTGAGTTGGAGGCGGCTGATGCGGACCCGCCTTGTGCTGAGGAGACCCTCGAAGAGGGTTCAGGTGCAGTCCCCGCACTACCCGTTGGACATTGAACAGTCCGCGTTGGTGAGTTCGAGGGATCTGCTTCTGAAATTTTTCAGGGGCGAGAGGAAGGCTCGATGGAGGCTGATGTTGCCGATGGATTTCAATCGGGCCCGTCGTTCTCTCCGGGGGAGATACGAGATGGCCAAGAGAGGAATGCTCCCGGTCTGGGGGCCTCTCACGGAGGGGATGATGCATTCAGATATTATTTTGAAGGCGTAGAGGAGGAGACCGATATCGACGCCCCTGTTGCCTTCAAGGAGGCCGAGAGGCTCCAAAAGCAGGTGAATTTCTTGAAATAATATGTTGTTCTTCAACTTCCTACCCGTGCTTTATAACTTTCTCCCTTTGTGCTGCAGGTCATGAAGTTGTATGACCAAGCCTTCTCCAAGATGCAAGATGATTTGACTCATCGTGGATAGGAGCTTGAGAAGCTTACGTCGGAGTCGGTCGAGCTGGAGGCTCTATGTGCCCGAAAAGAGGAGGAATTGATCAACCTCCGGGCAGGCTCGAAGAGAGCGCTCCGAGAGAGGTCCGACTTCACCGAGCAAGTATTCTGGTACCCACAATTTTATCTTTAATTGCAATGCTTGGTGCTGATCGGCTTATTTTCTGTGTCTTTCAGATTAGGCAGAAGGATGCCCCGGTGGAGCAGCTCTGAGAGGATGTTGCGGCCAATGACGCCGAGATCCTTGAGCTAGCTCGGCTGAATGACGCCGTGGCTTCGGAGAGGGACGCGCTTCGGGGGAAGCTATCCTCGATTGAAGACCTTCTTCGAGGTGCTCAGGAGGAGGCTGCTGCACTATCTGCGGCCAAGTCTGAGGCCGACGAGTTCGTCTCTTCATACAAAAAGGATGCTACTGCCGCGAATGACCGGGCCAGGGAGATATCCGAGAAGTCCGAGCTAAAACTGGCTCGGGCAGTTGCGCATGCTTGCATACAAGCCAGGAGACAAGCCTTCGAGGAAGTGAGCGCTAAGGGTGTCGATCTTTCTGCCAAGATTGAAGAAGCCAGGGCCCTGGATGAAGAATTGGCAATGCCGACTACGTCAATTGAGGGATCTGAAAGCGGCTCGGGCAGCAGCGAAGGCGAAGAGTAGATTCCCCTACTTTTTTTACTTTTTTCCTTTTTTGTGTATGGGATCCTCAGGGGGAATTTTTGTAGAAATACCCTTGTAAATGCATTTTTGAAATAAAATATCTCTTTGTTACATATCTCCCAAACTTTGCCCTGCAATGTTTACACAAAAGTCGACTTCCAAGCTTCAATTTTAGACCTTCGGAACCCGCACCTGTAATAGTAGATCCCCTCGAGATCAGACACCTTCTCGAGGTTAGGTCGGCATGGGAGTTTCGATCCCTCGAACGCTGTGTGACAGTTTCATTCATGTGACATGACCGTGAAGTGATCGAGGTGGACCCGCCGGTACACTTCCCCAAAAGTTATGACAAGTTTGTCAGAATTAATTGGCTTTCAAAGTAGTTGAATAGCCGCCGCTTGTTATACATATATACTTGCTTCCTCTTCATTTTAAGTCTTGCAACTTTGCAAAACTAGCTTTCCTTTTGATGCGAGGCTAGAATTCATAGTTTAACATGTTATATGCCTTACATTTTATGTGCGTTAATGATAAAAACACACTTTTTATGTGCATAATGGAGTTTATTTCATGTGTAGGTGAATTGGAGATGGAAACCGAGCTAAATGGATGCAAATACGTCGAAAATACGCTTGAAAGGCGAAGAGGGAACACCCTAGCCTTATCCAGGCATTTGCCTCCTAAAGCCAGGCTGGCCCTGACGTTAGGGGGGCGTTTTCCTCCTAAAGCCTGGCTGGCCCTGGCGTTAGGGGGGCGTTTGCCTCCTAAAGCCAGGCCCCGGGTCCGGTCAATTCCGAGTTTTAAAGAGTTTTAAGTGTTTCCCGGTTGGAATAGAAGTCTCCTACACGTTTAGGGTTTGTCCTAAACATATAAATAGACTCCTAAAACACAACTAAGAAGATTCGAAAGTTTTTCGATGAGAGGAAGCCATTGAAGAGAAGGAAAACATCGATTTGTACAGATTTTCTTCATTACTTTGTACTTTAATTATGCAAGTTATTTTAGATTTTATTCTTATGAACTTGTTTATCTAACTTCTTTAATCTAGGGTTTTGGTAGAACCCGTTGGAGGATAAACTTATTGTGTTATTAATATAGTTCTGATTAGTTGATTAATCTCTATTTGTTCAACTACGTTCTTGTTGTAGTTAATTGAATGGCCATCAATTAGCTGTGCCTATTTATTATGTATCTACTTGAGAGAGAGTGCATATTTAGGTAGTTGTTTGAACAACATCACTCCCGGAGTATAGATGAAAGTCATAACCGAGGGTTTAGAGGTTGGATTAGAGATAACGATACCTCGGGTGCAATCTAAAGTGAACTGTAATGCAATCTAGCTAGCGTAACTTGAGAGAGTGCGTCTAGTAAATTATCATAATTACTTGAGAGAGATTTATGGTAGATAGAGTGTTCATGATTGATAGAGACAACTAATCAAGCTATATGAAGTATCCGAGAAGTAAATTCACCGACGGGGGAAACCATAACCTTAGATCTTTATTACAATTGTTTACACCTTAGCGTAGTTAATCTCTAGTTTTACTCTTTAGTGTTAGTAATTTAACTAACATCAAGTGACAGTTGAGTATTCTAACAACTTGCTTGATACGTAAATTCCCTGTGGGATCGACTCTGGGCATAATACCCCAGATTATATTTGCAACGCCCGCTTAGTCTTTTATTAGACATAGTTGAGCGTGATCACCTTTCAACATTCTCTTCCTTTTCTCATCTTGCAAAATTGTTTTCATTTCTTCCTCTTTACCTTTGCTTGAGTAGTTATGGATGTCGTGCCCGAATCCGTTCACCAAGAAAAGGAAAACCTTACCTCTGCTTCTTGACCGGCCAGTGATACACCGCTGGCATTTTGCGAGTTAACCTCGAACTATTTTGCTTTGATAAAATATTTTGCACTAGAGAAACCCTTCGATGCCCAGGCCATCGAGAGCATGCGTCGAGGTTTATTCGATCGATAGAAGAAGACCACCTCGAGGCCATGAGGAGAGATTACGGATGGGGAGAAAATGTGATGCTGCAGATTCCTTCTCGAGAAGAGAACATTATGACCTATGTGGAGGGATTCTTGAGCGTGTATACATACCCATTCACATTGGGCCCCCTCGATCTCCTTGTGCTCGAATTCTGCAAAAGGTACCGAGTCACCCTGGCTCAGATTTATTCGTCCTTTTGGTGAATAGTGTTGATGATGAGGTACTTTATCGAAAAGGTTGAGCTCGAGTTTACTCTTAGCCACATTATTAGATTATATCGGCCTCAGCATTGTCGAGGCCTGATTGCATTAAGACGCTGATCCACCAAGACTTTCATTGCCAGCGATGATGAGGACCGGAACAGAGGATGGATGAGTCGATTTCTCCGAGTGAGGACCCTCGACATCATTTCTAGTGAGTTCCTTCCATTTCCCAAAAAATGGAACTTCAAACGTAAGTACCATGTCGTACCTTAGTGTCATTTATTCTCACCGATTTATAAGAGTGTTTCTTTTTCTCTTCTCAAGCTTTTTTATAGAGGCGGTATGTGACCCCACGATTTCGGACATGTTTTTCAGTATAGCATCGCCTCTCTCTTGATTTTGCAAGATCTTTTCAGGCATTCCTTCCAACTTGGATTCATTTGAAAGACCCTCCTTGTAGTGCGAGGAGTTAGAATAGTGCCCCTTTGGTGGAACATAGGGTTTGGAACTTCATTTGGCATAGTTGTTATTGTTGTTGTTTGATGTGTGGCTATAATTCATGATTTAAAGCATTATGTGCCTTAAATTTTATGTGCGATAAAAATACACGTCGTATGTGCATAATGGAGTCTATTTCATGTGTAGGTGAATTGGAGATGGAATTCGAGCTAAATGGATGCATAAACGTCAAAAATACGCTCAAGAGTCAAAAAGGAGTGAACTTGGCTATAGCCGGGCGTTTGAGCTGTAAAGCCTGGTCATACCAGGCTATAGCTGGGCGTTTGCGCTATAAAGCCTGGTAGGGCCAGGCGTTTGGGGGGTGTTTGAGCCCTAACGCCAGGCCTAGTCAGGCTTTATCCGGGCGTTTGGGCCATAAATCCTGGTCCCTGGTCCGGTACAATCCGAGTTTTGAAGGTTTTAAGTGTTTCCCTGTTTGAATAGAAGTCTCCTACACGTTTAGGGTTTGTCCCAAACATATAAATAGACCCAAAAATACAACTTTGAGGGGGAATTGACGGGGAGGAACACACACCACGCTTGAAGGAGGCTTCTACCTAGTTTTTCTTCTCTTCTCTTCCTTTAATTTCGTAGTTTATTAGCTCTAGAGTTTTGGGTGCTACATGAACATTGTAGTTTGAAGCTTGAATTGTTCTTATTATTTTATCATATTGGTTTATTTATTCAATCTTGCGCTTAATTATTTGATTGCTTGATCACCAATTAAATACTATTTACGAATCTAGGATTGAACTCGGGGGAGGGAATTCTAGATTGCATATAAGATTGGGTAGAGCAAGATCTTAACCCTTCAGGGGAGCGGATTTGCGGTTAGGATAGGAATATACCTAATCGCCTTGCTTGGTTATTATACGGGAATTATTAATGCGTTCTTGTTAATCCTGATTCCATAGGAATATAGGCNGAGCAATATTAACCTCGTCAATCAATAAACCAGATAAATTAATTAGACGATTTAAGTGGAAAACTCAACAGGATTGTTTGCTAACCCATAGCTCTAGAATATCGGTTCTTATTGAAATCGTGTCTAATTTCGCCAATTTGTTTCTTTAATTTCATAGTTTAAAAATTAACTATTCTACTAGATTGAATTTTTACTTTTGTCTATTTAAGTTTTTATCTTTTTTATTTTTTATTTGTATCTTAATTTAATATTTACTATCTTTCTTGACATGGCATCTTGGAATGATAATTGGTCAAATAGTGGTTATTCTTATTATGACGATCCTTGTCCATATTGTGGAGGACCACACATGTGGNATAGGAGCAAGGAAGTGGAGGATATGGAAAGCGTGGCTCGTATTGTGGACTTGATGAGACAAGAAGCGGAGCAACAAAACATGATAGCCGAGCAACAAGTTCTTGCCGCCTTAGCTATCAAAAGACTCCAAGCTAAAGTGGATGAATTAATGGCCAATTTCCAAGAAGAACCTCAACTCGACGAAGAGAGCGAGTTCCCACCAGAAGATAATTTTGAAGAAGAAGATAATTTTGAAGAAGCAGATATAATGAGCCAATCTTGGCTAGAGGAACAAGCTAAAATAATAAAATTTCATGAGTTTCTTCGTGATGGTCTTTCAAATATGACAGAGCAGCTGATTGAAGGAAGAACTGAGCTCAGGCAAGAGATAGACCAATTTGGCTCAGATATCCATGACCTGCAGGCTCAATTGAATAAAAAGGTTGAGGTGTCTGATGCCCTACCATCAATATTTTTGGATACTGGCCAACTTGTGGAGCGGAAAGAGGAAATCCAAATAATCTACCAAATTATTAATGATGTCAAGGTTGATGAAGAGTATAAAATAGAGGATGTCAAAAATAATACAGTTTGTGAGTTGGAGCGTATTGGACCTCATTCTAAACACTTTTCAACATTGTGTTTGGTTGGTGACATGGGAATTGATCCAGTCGAGCATATAGAGGAGTCAATGGAAGAGGAACAAAGTGTTTATATTCTGAAATTTGTGATGCCAAGAAGACAAAATGACATCCCTCACCTAAGGGCCAAGAAGTGCAAGATGCGATACCTAC